>JBAGKK010000088.1:348692-384224 GCA_037177015.1 Euceroptres primus
TAGGTTCACTTTAGTTTTTCAAGCATTTGAAGTATGAAATTCGCCTTAAGCTTCCGATAACTGGCACACTTACCTTAATTTTAATAAAAAATAAAAAATAAAAAACTTAAATGTAATAATTTAAAATTTAATTTTTAAATTCTATTTTTAACCCTATAAAACCGGTCGCGAAGAAAATCATTTTTTTCCAACTGGTACATATTTTTCCGCATGTAAATTTTTGAAAAATACCACTTTTGAAAAATTTACTTTTTGAATTTTTACAGCTAAATAAATAAATTTTTCAATGAATTTTTTTTCGGAAAACCTTTCTTAGGACCCAGTTGCCTGTAAATTTTTTCAGAATTTTTGCAATTAAAATTGGTAGAACTATTACAAAAAATATGAATCCTTCGAACGTAGAAAATTGGCTACATAAAGCACTTTAGGGTTAAAAGTGTATTTAAAATTGGAATTTAAAATAAAAATCTATGGTTTGAAGAGAAATTATTACCGCTGATGGAACGAAGTCTTTTAGTATTGTATAAAAGTGCTAGTTCTCCAAAGGCAACTCCAGGTCCAAAACTCCTTTGGAATTTGCTACCCTCATAAATATCAAATTCACCCTCAGCAGAAACGTAGAGATGGGAACCTAATTAATAAAAATTTTGATAAGAAACAATAAACATTCATCAGAAGCTAGTAATTTGAAGCACTTAAATTATCTACTGTTTAGAAAACAAAAAAATTTTAATTTTTAAAAGGATTTTAATTAAACTAAAATAATAATAATAATAATAATATTTAAACCTTGTGTTTACACGTAGACTACATAAATTAGAACGCTAATATAAGGGAAAATGGAATCTATTGAAATGTTAAATTGTTTAATTAATTAAGTATAGTCGTCTAAGGAAAAGGGATACTGTATATGGTAAAAACCCGAGAAGGGTATACGTGAGAGAATAAAATCTAAATCTAATAATAATAATAAATAAAATAATACCTAAAATATTGAACAAGTTACTTCAAAAACTGAATTTAGTAAATGTGTGCTAAAAATTGGCTGAAGTGTAATTTTAGTATATTTGGTTATTAATATAAAAAGATTCTGAGGAGAAAATCACAGTGAGTTCGAAGGGTCAAGAATCAACTGACTTGTTATTTATTTATTCGTGGTCCCAAGAGCCGTTGTTATTCTACGTATAAGGTATACAATATAAAAAATATATATATAACAATTATCCTGTTCGGACGTTAAATAAAGGCTTACATATTATTCATAAAATTACTAACCAATATCACCCTCGCAGATTACCAGAGTATTTGATGGTATTTGTTTAGGATACATTGCAGAGACAAGAGCTTCCACCTGGTTTTCTTCGAGGTTGCCCAGGAACTCATTTTCCAAAATTGCTCTCTTGATTTGTGCCCTCGACCTTTAATTATTAATCTTTTTTAATTGCATGTATTAAAATAATTTAAATATTCTTCTAATTTGGAAAAATTATAGTGTAAAGTAATAATCCTATATTGGAAATGGAATTTATAATAAATAAAAACAAAAATAAAAATAAAAATAAAAAATAAAACAATTCTCAAGTAAGGGAGCGGAGGGGACTTAACAAGGTGTAGAGAGAAATAAACTATAAAAAAATAAAAATAAAAATAAAAATAAAATAAAAAAATAAAATTTATTGTACTACCTATTGTCTTTTTCATAAATAGGAGTAGGTGCAGAAGGGGGTGTTGGTGTCCTTCCAATGACACCACCCCTTGGATTACTTTGGGGTTGTTCCCATTCTGGTGTTGGAGGTGGTGACGAGAGTCGATCTTCTTGATATTCAATTTTTTCCTCATTGTGATGAATATATGTCGAGGGGGGCGAAGGGGCTCGATTTTTAATTTTCGAATGTGAAGGTGGTCCACTTCCATTCAATAAACTGGGTCCTGGGTGTGATCTTATCTGAAGTTTGAATTTTTCACAAAATATAAGCATTAAAATTCAAAATAAATATAAAAATAGTATAGCTTTTGTATTTAATATTTCATTTAATAAATTAACTATATTTATCTTGAATTTGAAAAGGATAGCCTACAGAAATTCAACTCCAAGCTAATTTTAAAAAGATTTAAATAAAGGATGCTTTTTTTGTATAAATTGTGTTACTTTGAATATTATACAATATTTCCTCTGCACAAGATTATAATTTCAAAATAATTAAACACTGATAATTGATTGCACTCGAAGAATCATAAATTTCTATTGAATTTTAAATTCATTAGAACGTTTTTTAGTTTTTTAATACCTGTTACAAATAATAGGGCAGACCGAGAATATTATTATTGAATTTATGTTTTATTTAATTGAAAAAAGGACTTTTGTTTGCAATAAAATTGCTAAAAAATATAAATTTTACAGTCAGTTTGTACAAAAAATTAATTGTACAGTCTGATTAGGAAAAACAATTTTTTAAAGTCGAGATTTTCTTGGTCAAAATTCGATATTATCTATCCGTCCTAATAAATATTCTGTAAATTACACCAATTTTAATTAATTGAACTAAATAGCAATAGAATTAATGAGTAAAAAGGTAAAAATAATTAGTAGTAGTAATTAGTAGGTACAATAGGATTAGTTCTTAGTTTAGTAAAATATAATTAATAAGAAAAATATTAGTAAAAGTAACATTTCAAATACGTGATGAATTAGCAAATTTTATAGGTGTTATCAGCTGCATTTTGCAGATTCATTGAAATTGTGGAAGTTTACTCACAACACTGATATAGAGTTCTGATTCACCGGAATGCTTGTAGCTCATTGCGACGGGTTCTCTTGTATTTCCGTTCTGCAATTGGGTATTTTTGTGTTTTTCCAATTTAGTAATTTAAAAAAATTAATAAAAACAGTTTCTTATAAGGGTGATAAATTTCAATTTATCCTGTCTCCAAATAATAAAAATAAAATCGACAGTTATAATTAAATTAAATCTCGAAAATTAACCTAATATAATCTTCTTAATACTGTTTCTTTTTTCTAATTATATTTTCTCATAATTTCTCTTTTCAAAAGTACAGAATATAAACTACTATTTTTATTTTTATTTATTATATTATTTTTTACTTTTTAGACATGAAGATAAAAAAGATCGATTCTTTATTTTGGAAGATTCTGATTATTCTTTGTATTTTTAAGTTACAAATGTGACTTTTGTATTGGAATAATTTTTTTTTAGTTTAAAAATTAAGAAGTTAAAAATACTTACGATGTGATAACTGCTCTTAGAAATCGATTCCTCATTGCTGGGTAGGGGAGTTAAATTGATACTACCCCTTTGGCTCAAAATACTTGGTCTCGGGAAGCACGAGAACATCATGTTTTAGTCGAAGACATCTTTAGATTCAATTTCATTACCTCCTAAAATACAAAATTTAATTTATATTCATTAAACGTAAGATAACATTCCAATGGATAAACAATTGCATTTTTCCCAATTCTCAATTTATTATTAATTATTTACCTTTCTTATTTATTAACGAATCTATATTTTAAATTCAAGAATAGATGAATTAATTAAAATTCAAGTTTCTTTCCTCCTTTAATAAATTTTAGATAAAATAAAAATTCTGAACCTAATTTTTTAAAATTTTGGTGTATTTTCAAAGTTTTAATTTTGTGTGGATGAAAGGATATTAAATCCAAAAAAGCACGTGTTGAGATTTTTCAAGTCACATGCTTATGCTAATGTTGTTTGATGCACAATATTGTGGTTTGACGTCACACTTTATTTAGCATGTTGAAACTAGTACAAAACAACCAGTCACGTTACATTTTTCCCAGGAGGATTTCAATTTTTTTCCATTTTTCTTTTTTTAGTTACATCTTTTCATTTTCCAATATAACAGTTTCTACATGTTTAGTTTAAAATATAATAACTTATACAAACAAGTGAAAATCTTCATGGATGTTGGATTACTTCGCTATCTTTACACTACATTAAAAATGAAGAATTAATTTTTTTTTTCTATCGTTAATTACAAAACATGCTCTACTTTTTTTATATTGGGACACTTTTAGTTTACGAAGTTAATCAAGGTGGGCTTAGTTACATTATTCAGATAAGGTAGATTTGTTCGCAAACAGTGAAGTTCTGTTCCCCAAGGTAACAACTGAGGCACCACGTGTAGCAACAGTATTAATTATCCTTATCATTTATAGAAGACTAGTCACTTTTTTTCGTGTACCAATTATCTTCAGTTATAGTCTGTGGTTGAGTTGCAAAATAAAGTCCATTAAATATTTAACTACGAAATTTGCATAACAAATAATAGCTTCCCTAAAGTTTCAGATTCAAAATTCTCTTATTTATTTATCACTTATTGACGTCACTTCGGATTTTAAAAAAATTCACCAACACGAAGTAGTGTCTTTAGTAAAATAATCTTCAATTTCTTTTTGTATAAACAAAAACAACATTCTCAGTGAATATTAATTTTTTCTTTTTTTTTTGGGCGACTAAACATCATTCTTTTTCGAAAATCTATTTCGTGAACAGTAACAAAGTCTGAGACCATTTTCCTTTTTTCACGTTTTTCTCCCTCTTTTTTCAATGGAATATATTTGTCCCTAATGAGCCGAAAAGTGTGATCTTGGGTAATTTGCATTTCATGTGTAAACCTTTTTCTGTAAAGTTTCTTTTCTTAGCATAAAGTAATTTGTTGAGAAGTGTAAATCCTCAATTTTTTTCAGATTTTTATTTGTAAGTTCTCTATTTATTTTTTCTTTTAGAATTTATATCAATATTAATTTAAAATGACACTGAATTTTTTGATTTGATAAAATTCATAATTAAAATGTGGTTTGAAACTCTTTCAGTTTATGATATGCTAAAATTAGCTTCGTCGCTAATCCATATTTGCCACATGGAAATCGTTTACTAGTTGAAGCGGGAGGCTCCCAAAAATAATGTAGAATACTCAAAATTCATTTAAAACACTTTTTGTAATTGAAAAAATTGAAAAAAATTTCAAAATGAAAAAATCGAAAAAAGTACTTAAATTACAGTTGAGTTATTATCACAATAAAAGGTTGAAGAAATTGTCTCGTGCTATGGAGAACAAGGTCGCTGAAGACGGACCTTGTTGAGAGTATCAGTAATCAGCCCATTTGATGAATGACTAGACAGCCCCTTAAATCTGCACCTCAGTAAATTTATCTAAATTAATTACTTTTCCAATTCCGCCTCGAAACTTATTAACCGGTAAGGTTTGTTGAGCGTCTTTTAAAAAAATACATGCTCTTCACTTTTTATTGCTTTTGAAATTTATTGTGATAGTTAACTTTCCTTAGAAGTAAACAAGTTTAAAGAGCTTCAAAGATTGTATTCATAATAGAATTTTTTTGCTATGTTTCTTATTTTCTGATTTCAAACACAATTGAGGAAAAAAAATCATTTAATCAATGAAGTATTTGGTGATAAAAAATATTTATTATATGATGATAAAATATTTTTTATAAATATTATTATATATTATATTATATAAAAATATTATTATGTATTATATTTTATTGAGAGAGAATTAAATGATTTAATGTTGATTTTTTAAATTCGAATTTGTGATTTTCTAAGACTTTGTGTTTAATTACAAAGACAAAAATAAAAAATATTAATTATGCTCTAATTGTTCTTGATATAACAATGTCATATGACTTTCCTTGAAAAAACGACCGTGGTTCTTAAGCACAGCAATTAAAATAGCGAGATAATCGTCGGGAGTCGCGACATATTCCATGAAACCACGACGATAATAAAATTCGTTTTGAATCGTATATTAAGGACCATAAAGGTGTCCCGACAAACAAATTATATCTTGTCTCGGAAAGACTGAATATCAGTTTTACTAGAAAAAAAAATAGTAATCGTGAAATCTAATCGAACGAAAAAAAAATCGATTAACATGATTGGATTGAAAATAAAACTTTCTTAGAAAAATTGAATTTTCAAAGAAAAAAAGTGAAGTCAAAGTTGTGTAAAAAATATTTTAAGCCATCAAAATGAAATATAACAATTTTTTAATAAAAGAATAAAAATTGTGTTTTTATTTTCAATAGAACATAACGGCTCCCGAAATTGTAATATAAAATAATCATTAAAAAAAATAAATTATCTGCTAATAAAAAAGAAAATAAAATATTTCAGTTTAATATTATTTTGGCGGAATGATACTTGTTTTCTGTATGGTTTTTTACATCAGGTTATTTATTCTAGAAATGTCATTTTGATTTATTGAAAAACTATCAGTTATTCCTGATCTATCTATTCCTCGATCTATCAAATTAATTGATAATTTAGGAAAATTAGCTAATATGATTCCTCTATTGGAATTACTTTTTCTCCGGAAATATAAAAAATGAAATTACCGCAGTAATTTTAGTAAAACAATTATTTACGAATTTCATTAACCATATTTTTAAGATCTACTTATAAATGAGAAATACTATGAAAAAAAACTAAAATAGAAAATTCCTTCAGGTATTTACTCTTATGTAATATAAAATGATACAAAAATGTCTGGAAGCTATTATGTATTGAAGAGCAAATTAGTTTTATAAATATATCTAATAGTAACTTGTTCTTACAAGTAATAATAATAATAATTTTTAATTTGTTTTTTAATTGGATTTTTGATTAATGATGAACTCACACTTGAAATAAAAATCCACTTTTTTAAGATTCAACTACTACTTACACGGCGAATTCACACCCACGACTGATGCGCTGGATTCGATAAAGACGCAGAATTCTTATCTTTCTGATAACGTTTAACTTTTTGATAACACAATATCAACAAGTAGGTGTGATCGCGGATCTTATCAATTAAAAAAAATGAATAAGATACTATAAATACAATTTTTTAAATTATTAATTAATTATTTCACTAATAATTCTACAATGATTAGGTAATTATTATTTAATTATCTACTTATAAATCACTTAATTATTTAATTGTTTCATTATCATTCAATTAGTTTCAGTAAAGATAAACTAATTTAAATAAATGTTTTAATTTATCTCTAAAATATACATTTCGTATTTGTATGTATAAATTTTATTAAAAAGTTTTTATTCAGCTCCACAATTATGAAATTTTATTTCATACTGATCGCTTCTTCGAAGCAACTACAAGCAAATTAAAATTTCTTCTTAATAAGTTACAATTATTCCCATATTACCAGGAAATAAAGAAAATGATGTAATATTCAGATTTTTTATTTTTTAAATTGAGAAGTAAAAAAACTTTAAAAAATAAAATTGAGGAAGTTTTCTTTCCTTCTCTTTTCTTTTTTTTCTTTCTTATCAAATGAGACTTAAAAAGCGAGAAATTCTGAGACGAGACAAAAAAAATAAAGACAATAAAAAATAAAGGTTTTGAATAATGTTGAATATATTATAATGAATAGGTTAAATAAAATAATGTTGAAAGCAACATTCTCAGTAATTTTTAACCAGCTATGCTTCTTAGAAATCCAATAGACATTTTGTATAAACAAAAAAATGTGTATTCAAAATTCTGACACTGCTATTTAATCACACAATGCTTTTGATCCAACAGAAAAGAGAAAAAACAAAAGCTTTCGCAAGAATTAAGAATGTCGTCTTGAGGAAACATTTTGCATGTCAATTTTACAAAGAAAAAAAACTGCAGTGTTATAAATGTATTCAAAATTTCTTGTGCAAATGTAAATTACATTATTCTGAATTAAAGTAAATTCAATATAATTATAATTAATTCATTAATTAAATTTATCTTCTGCTCAGATTTTGAAATGCAATTTAGTAAACGCAGTATGTTATTATAAAAGAGTCTAAATATTTAAATTAAAAAAGAAATATTTAAAAATAAGAAATTAAGAATCAAGAAATTCAAAAATTTCTTAATAATTCCCATTTTCACACATACCTAATAAATTCCACAGATATTCCTGCAATAAAACCATGTTATGGAATTTTTTTCTAACTTACCTACTTAATATCACTTGATCCTCTAAAAATCTTATCTGTACACGTATCTGTACACTTTATTTTTCACGGATTCACATTCACCACGCGTTAACGGAAGTCTTGAATTTTATTTTTCATTGTGGCTTTCGTCATCACTTTATCAAATTACTTTCGTTCTTTAGATTAATGTCACTTTAATTTCGAACTTGGCTTTTTATTTACCACCAAAATGGATTTCAAGGTCACTTTTATTATTTCAGCTAATTTATTGTAATTTTTATTTATTTAAAATATTTTTAGTGAAATTCCATTGTATATAAATATTTTTTAAAAACAATAAATAGGCTGTTGGTGGACTGACAATTGTCGAAAGACGTGTTATCGAAAGGCTAACTTCAATTGTACTAACGGAAAACTCGCGCGTGAGCGATAGCGACTCTCGCGTATTGGTAATTATTATCGTTTTGCACCTTATCCGTTGAACCTACCGGGTGTCTTCATTTCCGATATAGCTAAAAATTTATCAGATTTTTTTGCAAAAAAAATATTTTTTTCCCAATATTGTTCATTATTCCTATTCGTGGTTTTATTAATTCATTTCAATTTTTATTGTACTTATTCTTTAATTTTTATTTATTTATACATTATTGACATATTGCTTCCTCATAAAGGAAGTTGCGTAACAATGAAAATGATCGAATCTCATTTTTTAAAATTTCTCAACCTAATTCGACCCCAGGAATACGAAAATAGGTTTTGAACCGGAGCAGATAAGGAGAAGCATTTTTTTCGATTATATATCTTTTATAAAAATTGTTTCAGATATTATTTTTTGTTTGCAATTTTTATTATACAATAAAATACAGTAAAAATTATGGGAAACTTTCCTTAAAAGTAAACAAGTTTAAAGAGCTTCAAAGATTTTATTTCTAATACCGTTTTTTATTATTACGAATTTATGCAATTTATCATGAATTTATTTTCAATCTTTATTAAATTAAAAAAATTTTCTCCGGATTTGTAGATTTTACTGAATAACATCCTTTTCCTCCAAAAAGTTTATGAGTTTATGAGTATCCCCAAACAACCATTTTAACTTTTATTTTTTTCATTTAAAAGTAAATTTTTTTCAATTTAAGTAATTTATCAGTATAACAAATTTATTTATTTTGATGAAACAAATTGATTGACATTTTGCAACACTTTTTGATTCTTAGTGATGTACAAAATTATTCGAGTCCGGTTGTCGGGTTAACCCGATAACCCAATAACACGACCCGACCCGATTTTAAAAAAGCCGACCCGACCCGTTTTTTTAAATTCTGCACACCCCTATTGATTCTGAACATTTGACTATAATAAATTTAGAGAAGGATTTATATATATATATATATGACAGAATCAAGAAATATTTATGGATATGAGGATGTGACTTAGAGACTCTGACCCGTGACTTAGAGACGTGCTGATATAAGCGCCTTAGTCCACACAGCCACTCTGTCGCCCGAGTTTTAATTCAGTTTTTGGATTATAATATCAATAGGGAGTTAAATATTTTATTTTTTGAATAAATATCATTCTCCTCTCCCTGTCTGCAGAGTTTTGAAATTTTCTTGGGTTTCAATTTTTTTCTATATTTCTAGAGGTCATAAAAGTGTGCTAAATTTTTGACTGTTTTTATTAAGTTAAGCTCTAAGAGATAATTAGTATTTAATGTAACCCTTGAAGTAAAAAAATTCTAACACCTGATTTAAAACCAATAGATTCTAACACCAATAGAATTTTTTCCGTGCTAGAAAAAAATCGAGAAGTCCGCGAAATAAAAAATGGATTTATGGATGGAAAAAGTTATTAATGGATGGAAAAATCAATGGATGTGCGATTAAAATTTGAATCAAGCACTAATTTTTCTACCTATTTATATTTATTATTTATTTACCCGACATGTCTCAGGCTTGGAAATAATTAAAATCGTTGCTATTTTTAAAATTAGTTTCATCAAATATTGAAGTACCCAAGATCCTAATTGATTAAATTATTAATCCAATGACTTTATTAACCATTATTTACTATCATGTGTTATTTGATAAAATTACTTTTTAAAATTAGTTTTGAATCTAGAATCATAAATAAAAAACAAGAAAGTCCATTTCTTTCATTATTTTATATATTACACTATATAAAAGTTTTATATCACTAGCATAAGATTTTAAAAATATTTATTTATACTATGAGCATTGACACGACTTTTATTTTCATATTTACAATTATGTTAATTTCTCAAATTATGTACACAAATTAACTACAATAATAATCATTAGATGTGCGATTGTAATAAATAAAGACATAGCCTATATTTTAATCAGATGTTTAGACAATTTTCATAAAAGCTAATTTTTAAACTCTCTAATCATTAAATAATTCAACTCCCTTCTTTCTTTACTAGAAAGGGGAATAAAAATGTTTTCAACTCAGAAAAAAGGAAAGTCGATTCAAATTTGTTTTTATTTTTAACCCTCGAAAGGTTGGAAAATATAAATAAATTAAAATCGGTATTACTTTTATTTGTGTGTTGAAAAGTTGAAATCCTTTTTTTTTTTTGAAGAATACGTTTTTGAGTCTTATATGATTTCATCTGCATCTTCAGCAGCTCTCAACATGGCTGAGAAAAATCCCATAGGACGTTGCATAAGATCTTTGGCTGTTCCATCTTCCACTATTTTTCCATCCTCAAACACTAGAATTCTGTCGCAGGCCAACAAAGAAGCCACTCGATGCTGAAAAAGAAAAGTTATAATTTAAAAATAAAGAAATACAATTTTAATAAAAATGATAAAATAAAAATAATTAACTAAAAATAAAAAAGATTATTTACACCAACCGCGATAGTGATAACAGTTTTTTGCTTGAAAACCACTGCAGCTGTTTGAAGCAAAGACTTTTCAGTGGAAACATCCAAAGCACTTGTTGCTTCATCAAGAATTATTATAGAAGATTTTCTAAGAGCTGCTCGAGCCATATTTATCAGTTGTAGTTGCCCAGCAGAAAAATTTTCACCTCCTTCTCTCACTTCAAGATCTGAAATCAAATTAACACAAATTCTCAATAGGTTTCAATTTTTTAAAAATTGAAATTTTATTTGACATTTTTTTTTTAAAATAAAAGTTCCCACCCTTGATATAATTTCCAATCGACTTCTGTTTAATTGATTCCCAAATAGTATGTCCCCTTAATCTCGAAGAATGTTTTCTCTCGAAAATCCCGAGGATGATTGTAAATCACAAGAGATGTAAATACTCGCTACTCATTGCTTGGATAAGTTATCAGGTATTTTTGTTTGTCAGTTAGTTATCGAGTAATCGAGTTCATTTGTCGACTTCATTTTTTTTATCACTTATCATATCACCTCTCAAGAGAATAAATCTTTGGAATGTACTTTTTAATTCTTTATCAAGCAACAAAGTCCCTTCTAAGTCGAGAAACTTCAGAACTTACTCAAACCGTCCTGATGAGAAGAGACGACATTTTTCATCTGGGCCATCTCCAAAGCTGACCATAATTCTTCGTCAGTGTACTCAGAAAATGGATCCAGATTCTCCCTGAAATCAAATTTTATTTTGGAAAAAATACCAAAATCTTTTTGTAAATTATTATTTATTTTCTGGAATTATTAATTAATTTTTTTTAGAATGATGGCTGACCTGATGGTTCCACTGAAGATGATCACATCTTGAGAAATCACTGAAAGGTTCGATCTCAAAATCTGAAGAGGAACTTTTCGAATATCAATTCCGTCGATAAGAATTCGTCCTACAGAAAGATCCACCAATCGAAACAAGGCCATGACAGTTGTGGATTTTCCACTTCCTGTTCTTCCACAAATTCCCAACTGAAAATTCCAAAAATCGTTTTTTTAGAATTTAAATGAAAAATTTAATTCTAAGTTAGATTTCATCAATTCCTTGAAATTCATTACTTTTGTTCCTGACGGTATCAAAAGGTCGACATTTGTAACCACAGGATCTCTTCGAATGTCGTATCGAAGTGATGCACTGTCGAAAAAAATTTCTCCATTTTTGGGCCAATCTTCTGGAATTGTTTGACCTGGTATCCAGAGACATGATTCAATTAAGATTCCACTTTAATTTTTTTTAACAATTTAAATAAATGTATTTTTGTTTCCTTCATTATTACCGAAAGCATCTTCTTGATTTTCTGAAGGAATGATTGTAAATGAGCTGATTCGAGCCACACTGCCCATGTACATTTCGATTTCTGAGATAAATTTGACGACCCAATTCAGATAAATTGGTACGAGGAACGTATAATTAATAGACAGACCCACTAGAGCTGGAGTTATCCGATTGGGATACGAATTTGCTGATATCAAAGCTGCAAAAATTGCTCCTATAACGATCGCCCCTCCTAGATAATCCTTGAAACAAGAAATGATATAAAGATAATAAAAGATGATGAAAAGATGATCATCAGTTTGAGGAAAAGGTGAAAAATTGAAGATATTTTTAAAAATATCTTTATCTAAAATATCTTTATTGATAATAAAAGATGAATAGATGATCATCAATTTGAGGATTCGATATTACGATATCGAATCGATGAAAAGATAATAAAATATGATCAAAAGATGATCATCAATTTGAGGAAAAAATGCAAAAAATATGTTTAAAAATATCTATATCGATAATAAAAGATGAGGAAAAGACGATCATGAATTTACGGAAAAGATAAAAAAATGAAATATCTTCAGAGAAATATCGAATTTTAAGATTACCAAAGCAATTCCAAGCCATCTGCTGCTTGTGTTCAAAATTAGGAATGCATTTGTATTTGCATCAAGATGATGGAACATTTGATTAATAAAACGACCCTGCAGCCTCGATGCTCTTATTGTTGGAAGTCCTGCCAGAGTTTCAGAAAAATGGGCAAATAATGGTCCTCTGGAACTGAAAAGAGAAGTTTATATTAAAAACTGATTTAGAAATTAATGCATAAATAAATATTAATTTTAATTCTGATAAGGTAAATGACCCAGTAATCGTGACCTTAGTCCTAGTAATCGTTTCGCCGTCAATATTATTTTTTAAGCATTTATACTTGATTGTTATTGATTTTGATTATAAATAATGCCAAAGCTTTTTATTTTTTGTTACTAAATACTTTTTTTAGAGATCTTTTATAATTATTTCTTTAGGTTATATGCCAATTGCACGATTACTGGGACATCTACCTTATTATTAGATAAATAAATTCTGTTTAAAAGATAAATAATATCAAATAGACAATCTAGTGTAATTCCATTAAAAAAAATATATGTCATAAAAAATTATTCCATGAACCATGAATCACCTTCCATCTAATCTTTGGAGTTCTCTAGCACTACGTCTATAAAATTTCTGTAGAAAATAATAAACCCCACAGATTGGAATGACAGGAATAAGAAACCAAGGTGAAATTACTACGTTGACTAACACAGCTGACACACAAAGTAGAATGAAAGAAGTCAGTCGTTGAATGGAGGTTGAAAGTTTCTAAAACAAATTAAATTACGATCAATTAATTAATTTGGTTCCAATCTTGATTAAGAAATATTTATTTACTCTTGTTTGTACCTTATCGATAACACCCATGTCGGCACTAAATCTGTTAAGAATTCTGCCAACAGGTGTTTGTTCAAAAAAAGACAAAGGGGCTCGAAGAAGTCCTGAGACAGCTTCTTGGTGAAGTTGCCTTCGAGCTCTTGATCCAACCCATTGTCCAGCTCCATTGCAAATTGCATACAGGAGAATAGAGAAAATGGATAGGATTATGTACACCCTACAGTAAAAGATCATCTGAAATTTCATTTAAAAATAAATTTTAGATTTGCTTTTAAGATTAAATAAAATTAGAACAGAATTTTCAAGATAAAGTTGATGGTTCTTGGATGCCTACATTTTGATGACTATCATCAGAATAATCAGGATTGTGATCCTGTTCAGTCCATCGACTTAACCATAAATCTGTATAAACTCGAAGAGCCTGACAACCAAGAGCAGCAAACATGTAAATCATTCCTGGGAAAATTCCACCAACTTTGAAATAAGTTAGCCAAACTTTTGTGGTTACCAGTCCACCAAATTCTTCCTCGTATTGACTATCTTGCTCCAATTCTTCAATGTTTCCTAGGATTATAAAGATATTGATAAAAATCAATGAAGAATGTAAAATTAAATTAATATATAAAGAATAGAAGATTACAAGAAAAATGAAAACTTGGAAACTAACTTTCTTCTTCGTCTTCAGTTTCTTCAGTCGCTGTAGATTCTGTAGAGAGAAGTCTTTTCACTGGTCGATGATCCCATTCTTGATTCTGATTCACTCTAAACACAGAGAAAAAAATTTAGAGAGTCAAAAAATATTTAAAAAGCAAATTATTTTCAAAATTATTTAAAGGTAATTATTTTTTTCTAGAGGATTTATAGGACCAAGAACCTACTTGTTCTGGTTTGGAGACATTAATCTCCGAAGAATGTTCTTTTCTCTCGAAAGAGTGGCTTCTTCAGAACTCGAATGAATAATTCTGGAAAATGTGATTGAACTGAAATTCAGTGATTAATAAAATTATCTGGTCTTGTGCAGAGTTGTTGATTGTAAAAATTAAGAAATAGTATCATAGTCTACCTGCCAGAGAATAATTGTTTTAACATGTTGTTTGACTGTCCTCCATCCAAGGTATTATGTCTTTTTCTGAAAAAGGGCAACAAAAATAAATAAATTAGGATTTGTCAAGATTTTATTAAAATTTCTTAATTCGATTTTGTATATGTTCATATTTTTCAGACAAACCTAGGAGGGACATAACGTCCTTCTAAAATAGTTGGTGTACTACTTTGCCTAAGAACTGGTGGAGGATGTTTCAGAGGCTGGAGACTAGTTGCTCTGATGGCTGTTCGATGCTTTCTGGACCTTCTTCTAACAACTCCATCCCACTCTTCAGCTGGAACTGGCATATCAGAAAGATCATGTGCCAGATATCTGGATCCCAAAAGTGTGGATCGTCTTAGCCTCAGGGGAACAAAAGCTGGAGGTGTCTATCAGAAATAAAATAATCTATTAGGAAAAAGATTCAAATTAAGAATAAAAGATGAAAAAATAAAAATAAAAAATTTGAATCTATCTACCACATGAGCATCCTGATCAGTGATCCAGGAACCATCAGTGGTATTTCTTTGCCTGATCGAGATACTGATCCTGGAAATCAATCTGATCAAGGACCATCGATCCTTGGCTGTTTTCTGAACTCGATGATCTTCCACTTTCCTCTTTGCAGCTTCCCTCCATTCTGCAGCCAATTTAGGATCAGATTTCTCAATGCTGAACTTGGTTCCTGTTGCTCGAACTCGACAAGATTCCATTGCTATGATCTAAAATAAAAGATAAAATATAACATAAAGGATAAAATATAAGTAGATAAAATCAGTTTTTCGATTGCAGAAAGATTTGGATTGATTCTTTACTTCACCTGATCAGCAAAAGGCATCAGCTCTAAACGATGTGTTATCATGATGATGGTGTACTTCCTCAATAATAGTTTTTGAATTCCCTGATCAAAAATTTGTTGTCCAACATGCTGATCCAGAGCAGATAAGGGATCATCCTAAAAATAGAAATCTAAAGGTTTGAGAGGAGAATATCGTTAGTGAGGAAATGTAATAAAAAATTAAAACAACTAACCAGGATAATGGTGTCACAATCACTATAAATTGCCCTTGCAATTGCAATTCTTTGTTTCTGGCCTCCACTTAAATTAATTCCTTTTTCTCCAATCATCGTCAAATCTCGTCCAGGTAAAATATCCACATCTGGTTGCAAAGCACAAATTTTGAGGACATGTCGATATCTCCTGGGATGATATAAAGAACCAAATAAAACATTGTCTCTTAAAGTTGCATTCACCAACCATGGTTTCTGTGATACATAAGCCACTCTTGCATCCCTAATTCAAATTAATTGATCAGAAATTAGTCAAAAAACTTGAAAAGCTTAACCTTTAGAGGGTCGGAAAGCCAATATATTGGCTCACCCCCTGATCGAGACTTTGTCTATGATCAAACAATGATATAAGATACCTTTTGGGCCAATTTTCTGAGGTCGATTTTCCTCCCAAATTGCCGGCCCTCTAAAGGTTAACTTAAAAAGCTAGATTTAAAGAAAAGTCGTTTTTTCATTCAGATTTAGAATTAGTTTTCAATATCAAGATTTTTAGTATACTATAGATTCAATATCAATTTTTTAATAAGTCTCGAAGACAAAGAGGAAAAAATTATTTTCTAAAGATTCACCTAGCCCATTCTACTTTACCCCTCACTCTTTGCATTTCTCCTAAAATTGCAGAGACCAAGGACGTTTTTCCACTCCCTGTTTTTCCCACAATTATAGTCAGCTTTCCTGTGAATAAAAATAATTAAATGGATAAATAATAAAATATTAAATAAATATTGAATATTGTTATAATTTTTGGAACTTGCCTCGAGGAAAAATTAATCCATTGACAATCACTGGAGTTTCTGAAGAACCCCATGAAAACGTGCCACTGACTTTTACTGCATAATTTTCGGTCTTGAGTTCGTTGGCAAAAATTGTATTTGTGAGGGAATTCGAAATCGAATTATTTTTCATGAGATGATCTTCTTCATCTTCTTCTATGTTATCCAGATGACCAAACACATTCTGTACATTATTAGCCTCTACCTTAAAAGAACCAGAGTTTTATTATCATCAAGAAGAATAAAATTGATGAGTAATTTAAAAAACTAAAATAATTTGGAAAATATCTTTTCCATATCTTACATCAGAATCACTGGAGGAAATACTTCTTTCCTGAATCTCAACTGCCCTCTCTTTGACTTCTGGTAAAATATTTATCGTCTCAGGAAGTGATAAGAAATCTTCGAGTCTTTTTGTTGAAATCTGCAAATCAGATACTATTATTTATTACATATATACATTTATACATATATACATATATACAGATATTATTATTCTTTATTTTTTCTGTATTTTATTTGGTCTTTTTTTAAAGGAATTTATTAAGATTTTTTTATTAATTTAAGGAGCCCTCACCGTTGCATTGATAATTATGGGAACAATGACTGGGAAGATGAAGAGCGGTACAGTTAATTGGGAGAAAAGAGCAAGGCTGGCAAAGACATTTCCAGCATCGAGATTTTTTTTGTCCAACCAGAAGTAAATTCCAAATGTGAAGAGGGTTGTAAGTACGGAAGAAGCGTGCGTGAGAAAGGCTGAATTTGGAAAAAATCAAAACGCTCTTACAATTTGAGTCAGTAAATTTCAAAATAATTAAATAATAGAAAATAACTACTTATAAAGGCCCAAAAAAGAGAATCCTTGTCCAGTAATTTGAGTTCTCGATTTCTGGTTTTGCCAATTTTTTTCTCAAAAAGTTCCTCCCAAGCTCTAAGCTTCACCAATCGCATTCCTTGGAGGATTTCGTTTATTAATCTTAAACGGGCATCGCTTCGTTCCTAGAAAAAAATAAGAGTAATTAATTTAAATTAATTGAAATGAAGAAAAATTTGTAATAAGGGATCATCCCACTTTAGACGCCCGGAAAAAGGCTATTTTTGCGAATTTTTCAAACCCTTTCTATTGTGTATATATATATATATACACCAAAAAAACCTTATTTTTTGATATTTTTGTTATTTTTGCATAAAAATTAATAATCCTAGTTCGAGCCATAGCCAAACTTTTACTGAGTCTAAATCTTTTTGGTTTTTGTGTTTTAGGTAATCCTTCACAAAAAAATCATCAACCTATTATTCGAGATACTATGTTCGCCTCTCTTTTTTGTATAAAAAACTATTTAAAATCAATTTAAAAAATTGTTTTCACACATTTCAAGAGTGTATTAATGGAGCCCAAAGATAGTCGTTTTTCGAGCGTCTAAAGTGGGATGATCTCTTAAATTAAATGTCCAATTAAATATGTTTAATTTAAATTTCTAATTAGATATTTAATTTAAATTTCAACTTGGAAAAGAATTTGCAAAACTTGTTCATAAAAGGCTCACAGGAAACCAAGAGAATTTTTGTTCTTTTTATAAAATTAATTATAATTTTTATTTTTTTATTTATTTATTGAAGGTACCGTAATGCACTTTGAATTGTTTGACATGCGTTTTCCAAGGTAAAGTTGCATTGGTGTCACGGTAAGAATGCAGCAAACAGTTCCTATTATTGCACTGATGCCCAGTTTCAGATATAGTAAAAATACTATGGCAGTGATCTGATAAATGAACAAAAAATTAATTTAAAAAATTAATAAACAATAAAATAACGTACCTATAATAATTAAAAACAAAATATATTCAACAGTTTTTTATGGTTCAATTTAATTATTTGTTGATTTTACATTTATGTTAATTTTATTTATTAAGAAAACTGGAATTGAATAAAAAACTGCCGGATAAAAAATTATTTAGATACTTTATATTCCATGCAGATTGGTTAACTAAAAATAAATAATTAGCAATTTTGAATTTTTATCAGAATTATTTTTTTTATAATTTTCTCAATTTCAAGGAAATTCTAATTACCTGAAATATTTTAAAACTTAATTAAGAATATAATCACCTTTAGAGGAATGGCCCAAATATAATGCCCAATCCAAAAAAATCCCATAATATTGTATGCATCCTCAGCCATCAAATTGGTCAAAGTTCCAATGTCTATAATTTGACGACTTTTTTCGTCTTTTACTTTTTCTTTATCTTGTGGATTTTCTTCTTCAGAAATACTCCAAGAGCAAAGTCGAAGTGCTTTCTCATAAACTGATGCCTGGAATTTTTTTAAATATTATAAATTTATATACATTAAGGAGAAAAAATTAAAAAATGAAAAATTAAGAATATAAATTTAAATTACTTGCAAAGCAGTTCTAAGTCGAATTCCTTCGACGTTAACAATGTGGGTCGAAGTTTGGCTCAGAGTACTTTGCAAAATCGCTGCCAAAAAAATTAGCAGGCCCAAAATGTAGCCATTTTCAAAAAATTGTTCAAGGGTTATAAAACGCTGAAAGAATATATTCATATAAAATTCCAAAATAAAAATATTTAAATAAAAATTGTGGAAAAAATATAGAGGCAATAATTTTAATAAATAAAATAAGTACAAATAAAGAGGAATTGAATAATAAATTTGTAAATTATCCACGAACTGAATGTTCAAATTTCCAGTAATTGGCAGTCTCGTTCTGGGTGATGGAAACGTAATCAATAATTTTCGAAATGGCCATTGGTCCAACTAAATTTGAAGCATCACCCAGAAGCTTTAGCAAACCTCCTATCGAGAATGGAAGCCAGATATGTTTCCAATAACAGGTCCACAATGATAGTTTGTCCTTTCCTCTGAGTTCCTAAAAAAATATTGCAAATTAGATTATGTTTTGAATTTTCGATCGAACCTTAATTAGAATTTAAATAAAAGAACCACTATAGTTTAACAAATTTTAAAAAGGAAAAAGAAACACATATATAATTAGGTATTAATTATCTAGTGTCTGTATTTTTCAAATTAGTTTTTTAAAAACCGACCCCAAAACAAATGAAAGAAAAACCTTTGTTAATTTTCGATTTGAAAAATAAAATAAATTTATCCTACTTTAAATCTTTCTTCGGAAAAGAGCAATTATCAAATTGGGCTTTCGTTTCCCAAAATTATTTTCAGGAAATATTATCCACAGAAAGAAAAAAAAAAGAACAATTTTTAAAATAGTACTTTTTCGTTTTTGTAGATATTTTGAAATTTTTCAAACTGCACTTTTGAAGATTCTTCCTCAGGTAAGTTTCCAAGGTCCCGTAAATCTAAAGGTGTCCGATAACCTCGGACGAGTAAATCCACGACCCAGTGGAAAGTAATTTTGCTCAAAAAAGTGGACGAAACATACTTATAGGAGGAATACAAATTTTCAGTTGGTCTCACTGTGTATTTTTTCTTCTTCTGCATCTGTGAAAAAAATAGGAATCCAGTCACTCTGGATATTTTTCTTCAATCTTAAATTTTATTTTTCCTACATATAAATTGTAATTGAATTTTGATATCGACCTACAAATTTGTATCAAATAGAATTTTACAAGGAAATTGATATTTTTAGTTTTTAGTGATAGAGCCCCTTAAAATGAAGCATGCAGGATACATTTTTTTACGATCACGAATACTCGTGCGATTCTGCGATACGATCAAAGTCTCCTCGCTTCTATCGAGAGCCAATTTTAGTTGATAAATGTTCACACTATGTGATATTGGTTACATAAATATCAGAGTACATCGTAGATGAAATTTCTTTTATATCCTGCTGCGACAAAAACGATCCTGAATTTAATTTAGATATCAATTGTATTAAATAGAAGAGAGTTGTACAGTAGATAATAATGAATTTTAATTAATTATATAAAAACATGGTAAAAAAATTAATAATTTCAAATAATTTCAGATCGTTCTCTTATTCAGGTAGGTATTAAAGTTAGTTTAAAAGTTATTTCTAATCATTCTAATTATTAAAAATTAAGCTGATAAAAAAAATTGTATCGCTTTTCTGATGTGCTTTCTCGTAAATTTTTCTGTAATAATTCATTGGTTCAAGTTGGAGTTTCTTAAACAACGTTAAGTCAACTAAGTGCCGAGTAAGCGTTTGTTCAAATTGCGAGAACAGAATTCTGTTAGCATAAACTTACTTCCGGATAGTCTAGGCATATAGGAATAATATATATACAGAGGAAGAGATGAGAGATTGAGCACATACTCTCAAGCTATTTTAAATTTAAATTTCCAAACTTGTAGGAATAGAGTTAAAATTAGAATTAAAAAAATAGAATCAGAATAAAAATTAAATTAATTCGAAAAAATCACATCCATTATGAAAAAAAACAGATATCCATCTTGAGAAATAACAACAATTAAATCCTTTTTAAAGGAGAAAAAAAACAATTTGAAAAAAACCATATTAAGAAAAACCAATTCAAGAGGAAAATCACGAGCTTTTTGAAAATGGTTTAAAGACAGTTTTAGGGCAACAAAAATCGATTATCTGGAAATAAATAATTACTAATTGATAAAAAAATTTGAAGTCACTCTAGTAATATTAATAATAGAGAAATTATTTCCATGGACCCACCATTCGATAAAGAGTGTAGGTATCTATAATTGCCAGTAGACCACAGCAGGCAGCAGTTCCAGCTGTCGTAATTGCTTGGATGTGCAAGATTGTGAGGTCAAATCTAAAAAAAAATAAAAAAGGGGAAAAAATATTTTCATAATATGGTGTTTGGATTAGGGTTCTGGATCTAAATTATCTCTTTTCAGTTTTACATTTATTTTTCTTCTTTCTATTTTCGTCAAGGTTTTTGAATCTTTACATCTTTAGCTTCCATTTCTGATGAAAAAAGTTCATAAACATTTAAAATAAATTAACTTCTAAACAATTCATTAATAAAAGAATAAACCATAAAAAACAAAATATTTCTTAACAAAAGTGAAATTTAGGTAATTTGCGTTTCAGGTTTGAACCCTTTTTTGCAAAAATTATTTCTTGTTTTCTTTGCATTAAATGGTTTATTGAGAAATGCAAAGCCGCAGACTTTGTTACTGTTCCGAGGGGTTAACCACTAAAAATTCTGATGTACACCTGAATTCAAGAATTAAAAGATTACAAAGAATTCAACAGAATTCAAAAGAATTCAAAGAACTCAAAATAAGAATACAAGGTGAATTCAAAAAAATATTTCAAAAAATATGAAATGAATTCAAAAGAATACAAGACGAATTCAAGAGAATTCAGGAACAAGTGTATGTACACCTGAATTATTCAATAGTGGTTAACCTCTCGTATTGTTCAGAAAATTCAATTTTCAAGAAAGAATGGTTCTTAGTCACCCAAGAAAACTTAAAATACAACTGAAAAAAATACAAAATTACAAATTAAAATTGAAAAATGGAATTTGGTAGAAGAAAAAGTGGAAAAAAGGTTAGGATGAAATTAAGAAATAAGAAGAAATGAAGACATCGTCCTTGAGGTTTTCTTACCTACGTAAATGAAGAAGTCTCCAGGTTCGAGCGGCGGCGATTATGGTAAATCCTCCTCCGGAAATCGATACTGCGAGACCGTCTCTCATTTCGGTTTGACGATGGACCACCCAACAGGATACCACTGCCAATATACTAAGGATAGGTGAGAAAGGAGCGAAAATCAGGAGAGACTCGCAAAACTCAAAAATGACCAGAAGAAGTAAAACTAAACAAAAAATCGTCCGAATCGTGTGAAGAGGAAGCAATTTTCTTGTCAACCTGAAAGCAAAAATTTTAGCTACACTGAATCCACTCGAAATCCGACAGGCTCTACATTTCCAAGTGCAGACTCTCTAAATCTGAATCAGTAAAAATTAGTGAAAATCTCTTCTAATTATAAGTCATTTTTGAGTAAAACTTTAGTAAAAAGTTGGAAAGTACTAAAAGAAATGGTGAAATAAACTACTGAATTCAGGTGTGCACCTTTCCATTAATTCTTTTGAATTCTTTGAGTTCACCTTGAATTCTTTTAAATTCATCCTGTATTCTTATTTTGAATTCTTTGAAATCTTTTGAATTATTCTTTTGAAGTCACCTTGAATTATTTTGAAATCATCTTGAATTCTTTTGAATTCATCTTGTAATCTTATTTTAAATATTTAAATTCTTTTGAATTTATTGAATTCTTTTAAATCTTTTGAATTCTTTGAATTCTCGAATTCAGGTGTACATCAAAATTTCTAGAGGTAAACCTCTTGAATCAAATAAATAAAATAATTAAATTACAATAAATAAAGTAAAATAAATTTATTTCACTAAAATAAATTAGTGGTTCACTTTTCACTAATTCAGGTATAGAGAGGAATCTTACGAAATATATTTTTTTTTTAGAAAAAATACAATAACACGTATTTTTCCGAAATGACAAAATTGTTATAGAGCTTTTGCAAATAACCAATATTTTTTATTAACATTTTTTTCCATCCTAAATTGTGAAAAAAATGACAAAAATTGTCCTTTTTAAAAAAATATCTTTCTGGTGATAAAAATAAAGAAACCTTCTGATTTATTAAAAGTTATTAAAAGTTAATCTTCATTAGTTTAAAAAATAGATTTTGTTAGTATTTAAATCCTTATTTTATTTTACAATAATGATTTTTACAATAATATGGGGCGTTCCTTTAACCCAAATTATTATTATTGCATACTAAAATTACATATTAAAGGATAAAAACTATCAGAATTTCATTAATTCCTTTTCAAAGTCTTTTCCTATCTTCCAAATAAAAATTAATTTAAAAACCGTATTTATAAATTAAATTTAATTACGATTGAAGTTAAATTATAAATTTCCTAATGGTTGCAGGAATTTTCTGTTAAATTTAAATTAGTAAAGTATATAGTTATAATTAAAACCTATAAGAAAAGCCATAACAACTTAGAAATAAGCACACATTTTTCATCTGATAAAAATATTTTAAAATTGATAAAAGTGAATTAAAAATATTTTTGATCACTAGATAAAGATTTAAATATGAGACCTAGTTTTAAAGTGTTCGATGAATTCATTATGGGTTTATCTTATTGGGTTTATCACATGCTGTCAGCTTAGTCATTCTTCGTATAATTCACCTCAAACGAATTACATACAGTGTTCTATTCTCACGTCATCTTTCGCATGGAAAAGCAAGTTTGCACATGTGAAAGCATAAAAAAACATTTCTATATCGCTATTAGTAATGAGTGTCACGTTACAGCTCTGTGAGTTACTAATTCTTCCTGTTGGATCATAAAAAGCAGAAAAAAGCATTTTTCAGTTTTTAAAGAAAAAAATTAGCCTTCTGAGTATACAGGGACTATTATTTATGATTTTTGAAAAAATAAGAAAGTAATGGTTACAAGAATTTAGAAATTTTATATAAGATATTAAAAATCTACATTTCTCAACAAACCATTTTGTGTACATAATGAAAAAATTTAAAGTTTTACAAAAAATGGTTATGAAATGAAAAAATGAAATAAAATGAAAATTTCCTAAAATCCATCTTGCTACAATTTTTCTTATAAATAATTATTATATAATTTTCCACTCTTGTGGTACATATTATTAATTAATTAACAGTAAATAATAAAAAAGGAGAGAAATTTCCACGTTTTTATGGAAACGACTTTACGTCTAAAATCCATAGGAATTCATCACATTAACGATGATAATGAGAGTCTGCATTCCGAACACGTAGACCTAAACGATTTTTCTGAAATAATCGAGATTTAACTTGCAAAGTGCATATAGCATGTTGGCATTGAATTACAATTCTCTATTGTCCATTCATAAACTTCTGGATAATCGTCAATGACTTAATTCAATGATTTCCTATTTTTTCTAGTTTTCTAAGTTTATCCATTCAATTTAATTTTATAAAAAAATAATTTTTTGTAAAACTTTTTTATTATATAAACAAGGATTGTTGAGAAATGTAAATTCTTGATATCTTACACAAATTTAAAAAAAAAACAGTGCACCAGAGTTTGTCACTGTTCACGAAATAAGAAATTTTCGAAAAAGGGTTAAAAAATTAAATTGCATAAATCTACCTCTACATTGTAGAATTAATAAGTAAGCTAAATTAAAAATTAGAGTGAGACATTTTCTGGTATGTTTTTAATTATTATTGGACAGACAGAAAAATAAACTTCAGAAAAAAGTAAAAATTCTTGGACATTAAATAAAATTAATAAACACGAAGAGTTTACAATTTTTAATTGTAAATTCTGATCACGTTCTAAGACTGTGAAATGGAAATATTAAACAATGATAGATTTTACATTTATACCCAATTGTTTTGATGATTTTATATGACGCATTTGTATGCGTATGTGTTATTGAATTTTTATTAAGGCTGACTAAAAACGCCTGTTTCTACTGAGAAATTACGTGCTTGGTGCACTACATCGAGCAGAACTTTTTAATTTATTTTAAAAAAATGGAATATCCACTGTTCAATTATCTTTTTCATTCACAATTTAAAGAAAAATAAAGAATAGAGAGAATCTTAAGAATCTCTTCTTCTCTAAAGAATCTTAAAAATAATTAAGTTTAATTTTGATAAATGTGTGCTTATTTTGAATGAATTATAATATTCTTTTATTAATAATTATTAAATATTTTACTAATAAATATTATTAAGATAATACTCATTTTAGTAAAAAATTATTAAAATTATTAAAACAATTTTATAAAAATAGTTATCAGTTAAATAATCTCATAACGTAAATCACAACTGATGATTTAACTAAAAATAATTTTAACTCCAAATATTTTATTTTAGTGGGTCAACATGTAAGACAATTTTAGCTTTTCTAGGCCAAATTCATTATAATAAATATTCTTCAGTTCCTTTAATCAAGAATGTTTTTCATATATTGTAAAAAATGTGGTTTCATCAGAATTAATTGCCAATTCAGCTTAAAAATTTGAGGAACGTCTTTCTTAGAACGAATATAAAATGACAATGATTCAGACAATGCAAGTACAATAAAACATTCCGATTAATTATTGCTGATAAGCCCACAGATATTTCTTCAAAAAGACCCACAACCCAGTTTAAAATTTCAAGTAGCTCAATAAATTTGAATATCTGTTTTTTTTAACTCACGATTAATGATAATAATTTTTTTAGGAGAGAAGGGGAAACCATTAAACAGTAGATAAGAATTAATTTTAATAAATTATTAACCTATGGATATTTTAAATAATTATATGCTTAAGTAATTTAATTTCCTTCTTGGAAAAGTTTTGGGTAGTTTTTTTTTTAATTTAAAAATTTAATAAAAATTTATAAAAGGCAGATTTATAATTATGGTAGTTAGTTAGTATTTAGTTTTATGGTATATAAAAAAAATATAATTTTAATAAAAGTAAATAATAACTTACTTTCTGTTATAGTTACATTTGTACTTGATAAGTAAAATAACTGTTGCGATGATTATTATCGCTGCTGCAAAAACATTCACAAGCTCCACAAAACATTCTGACCTCGGTGAGGCACTTCCAGGCATTCTAATGCTGGTACCATTTCCGCTTTTCCAGCTCCAGACGACTCTCCTTCCATGAGGTGGTAACAAAAGCAAAAATACATTTTCTTCACACAGCCCCATATTCCTTCTGATGAAAAAAAAAAAACGATTAAAACACCGAATTTTTGTCCCCTTACTTTAAATAATTAAAAATTTTTTTTTCATTTTTTAATTCAGATTTTCATTGTTAAATTTCAATTTTCTGTTTTTCAATACATATTCAAAATTCAAATCTTAAAAATTATTTAAATACTTTAAAAATAAACAATCAGCCATTATAAAATAAATTAAATTAAAATAAAATTTTAAAAAATGAAAAAAAGATTCGGAACAGATTGCAGTTTCAAATTGCAAGTCATAAAATGTTTCATAAAATTTGAATTAATTTCATTACAATTCTAATTTCCAGAATAAATTTATTTCATTCAAATTTCTAGAATAAATTTATTTATTTCATTCAAATTTATAAATTTATTAATTTGACTATTTCTTGAAAAATCCCTTAGAAAATCTTGAAAATCCCTTAGAAAAAATGGGAGCAAATGAAAATTAGTTCAGAGCGAATAAAATTATAAACTGCATGGAATACAATTTGTAAAAATGAAATAATTATTTTGTGGATAAATCTGAAATTTAAGTATCAAGGGATCTCGAGATGAAAGCAAAGATGCCACGGCATGTGGGTCGAAAAGCAAGTTTGTAGCATTTTTTTGATACACCTTGTCGTGCAGGTACTAAATGTCGAAGAAGGCGAGCGGAAAATAATAATATAAGGAATAAAACGAGCACGCACAAGAATAAATTTATCCTTTATCAAAAATAAATTTAAAAAAAAATGAATCATTTTTTATATAACATTTCCAGGTTTTTTCATATATTGTAATAAATTGTTCATAGATTTCTGAAATTTAAATTTAATTATCCAAATAGAATTTATTTTACCCCTAGTTTATAAACCTAAAATAGTAATTTTTCCTCTAAAATAAGAATTCATTCATATTTAAAAAATTTGTTTAAATTGTTAAATATTTTTTTATTGAATTATTAAATTTATTGTGTCAAAAAAACCTGACATGAAATGGTTTTATATCGTCAATCCTCGGTGACTGGCCCTTTCAGAAAAGCCCCCTGCTTTAATTGTTTAAATTAACACCTTAGGGTTCTGGGATCAAACAATTTAAACCATCAGAGCAAACGTTTCCTGCGTTGGATAAAAATCAACTATTGCAAACATTTTTAAAATTAATATTCCTTTTATTCATTCTATTCTATGAATAATTAATGCAAAGTTATTATTTCATTCAATTATTTGTAATAAATTATAATTTTTTACATTAACATAAAAAAATTAAAATAAAAAAAATCCATTTCCATTTAGTGCAGAATTAATTTTTGCTCTCATATTTTCAAATTCTGATGAAAATAACAATCAGTTACGTAATTAAAAATCTAATTAATCTAAATTAAAATATTCATATTCTCATTATTAGTGAAAAAGACATTAAAAATCCATAATTGATTCTTACTGTTAATTGTAGTTTTACATTTGGATAAATCTCTTCTTTTTGTTTTATTTTTCTTCAGTTCGAAACACTTATCTTCTTTTTGGCATATTGAAAAATATTCGTAATCTTAAAATACGCCGAGAATTTATTGATCCACTTTGAAGTCACTATTTTTCATTTTTATTTTAAGAAGTTGAGTTTTTTTTCTTTGCACTTTGATTTATTGTAATAAGAGCACGTGTACTAAGATCGTGCAAAACCGAGAACTACACAGCCGATCTTCTTCATGGTTCGAGCACTACTGCCACTTCGGAAAGGCTAAAGGAGATTCCTCTCTTCTATAGTTATGACTCATTCGTTAGTTTAAAAAACAAGTAGATTCTCTTCAGTGGCTTGTTTTACCAGGTTTCGTAGATGCGAATTCCTTCCTTTTAGAACCAGCCACCAACCTAATCAGTAATAAGTCACGTCATGATAAAAATCCATTTATGGAGTCATTAAAACTTAATTGGAAATACCAAAATAATTAAAATCGAACAAAATCCACAAGATTAATTTTCTATCTTTCAAAAATGTGGTAATTTTAAACTTCGACGTTTACAATTTCCAGAAATTTGTTTCAACTTCGGAAGTTTTGAATCAAGGATCTTTCAAAACTAAAGTGATTTATAATTTTATAAATATTAATTTATTTCTAAAAGCGCATCTACAAACTAGATGAGTCAGAATATTTAGAGGGAAGTCAGGGTTGCTACAGAAGAAAAATTTCCAGTGAATTCAGCCAAATACTAAAATAATTCTCAAGACTCTCAGAACTTTTTCAAAATTCCATAACATTTCCAAATTTTCCAGATCTTGTAGCAACCCTTTAAATTAAAATCGAAGATTCGCCGAGAATAAAAGAGGAGTTATTTGAAAAATATTTAATAATAAACATTGACAATATACAGAGAAAATACGCCATAAGAACTCGCTATGGGAGTATGTAATAAGAACCTAACAACTGGTCCAGACTTACAGAATATCATCAAATCAGATAATGATAAAGGTGCTTCCGGCAACACCTTACATTCCTGTCAGTACGTGCAACAAAAGTTCGAGTCGTACTGTTTTTTGTTTATTTTTCACTTTTCAATTTTCGTTTTTAATTTATTATTCCTTGGGTGCAACTCTTATTGGCATAGCTTATCTATACCAGAGTTAATGCAACGACTCGTTACGGGCGTTCTCCGTGAATACACAACTGGAGTTTTTGTTCATTTGCATTCATTTACACTGCAAGAAGCGAAAACAGTGGCATAGCTGTTACTTTTGTCTTCATCCTACTTTAAGATTAGAGAGTGTGCTCCTGGCTCATACACACGATCTTAACTTTTCACACAATACTTTACACACGCACGCAGCCTACAATGTAATGCTCTAATGTCATGGAACATCTCTTTTCTTTTATTTAATATTTCAAAACACGACAAGATGTTGTCCAATTCTAAATGAAGAATTTACATTCCTTAAAAGTCAAATTTCTTTCTCAAGCCTCTTTCTTAAAAATAGACCCCTTTTTAAATAATTCTCTGCTTTCCTCAATTTCAATTCCTTCCAAACATCACCATAAATTTATATCCAACAAAGTTCTTGTATTATCAAAAAGAACTTCTTAAAATCCGGATTCTAAATTTATCCAGGCTGTTGAAGACTCAAAATTGGGAAAGCGAAAAATCCCCTTGCGAAAATAACTTCTAAAGCCCTCGAGATGCTTTTAGACAAGAAACTTGATTTTTAAGAATCGGTTTAATCTTAAATACAAAATATTTCGAAGTGAGACTCGAAATTGGAAAATTGAATTCGGAAAAGGATATTTGGACACCAACTTGTCTCGTATGCTAAGATATGTTGCTCGTAAGATGTGTCATTACGTAGTCATGTATTCATCTAGTCGTTTAAAAATTTTTTACCGTATATTATATGGTGCGTATCATTGAATATTTTACATTGTATACTGCTATTTGTAGAGTTTACGATTTGAAATCAGCATCGGTAGTAGGAGGTTTGAAATCGTTTTGTGTAATTATCAACCCCTGCATTGAAAATCAACGACTCAGTAAGCTACCAACAACAATCGAGTTCATCGCAAGCAAAAACAATTATCCAAACGGGAATTATCGACGATACTCAGAAACTTTTCTGTTTCCGGGGCTCGACACAAAGTTTCATCCAAAGATTGACTTCACAGACGCTTCAATAAAATTAATATAAAAAGGAAGTTCACTTCAATATCTACAGAAAATATAAACAGCGTAGGCCTGTCGCAAGATGACTCTCAACGAAAAAAAATTCTAAAAAACCTTGTGCACGTGACAATAACAATGAAGATTAGTTAAATGGCTCTGCAGGGGCGTTTAATTGCCTAATTTGAGCTTGACTTATGCTACGCGCTAACTTTAGTAGCCTACCGACAAAGATTATCAATTAATGAGTAGTATAAATTGTAATTACATTTTATAATATACAGGGGTAGAGCTAGTCGCGATTTCTCGTCTCGCAATCGCCAAACAAATTCCCAGCAAAGCTATTAACTATATTTAATTAATTAATTATATTTCAAATTCAAATTTTATAGCTTCAGAGCTTTTACAGTCACACAGATTTCACAATTCTAGCACCGGAGTAAAATATTTTTTTCACGAGTGTACTTGCGATTGCGAGAGGGTAACATTAGTGACTGACTTTTGTAACAGAGATACATACATTCGCGTTATTAAATGTATGTTAAACTACCGTCGTTAAATTATCGATAGAAGTGAGTATGTCAGAGTGAAGCTCCTAGATTTCTTCTTCCCCTTTTACAATTTCCGCTTCTTGCGATTTGTGCTTGACACTGGATTTATTTACAATCTGGCGGTCGTGCGATCCTCGAATCTAGTTAATTATCTGGTCTCTCTCAAAAAATGCGGAGCTTTTCTTTCTAGCCTAAGCCAACCTAGATTAGATTAAAACGTAACGAACGGCTCTAGCCATAACGTACTGCTAACATCTTTGTCATATTTGGCTATTTCGACTCCTCGATTCACCTTACTTTCAAAGCTCACGCGCACCGACTTATTTATTTATACCATAAATTTAATCTAATTCAACGAATATCACTCACTCGGCTCAATGTGCGTACCATTATCTGAAGTCCCTCTCTTTCTCTCAAATCCTTTTGTTCGTTCGATGCAGGCTTTGTTCAAGTTCAAAAGTTTCGACCTGAACGCAGCCTTTTGCGCGTTTTTTTTTTCGCTCGGATAGGAGTGTGATATTTTCATTACACGATTAAACATAGCGATAGCGTGATGCACACCTTTGTTTTTTTTTATATATAATTACGTACACAACCATGTACATACTCAGTTTCGAACCTCGATCATTTAATAACGTCTCTTCCATCTTCTGCTGCGAGATTCTATACGTATACTTTAATGGATCCGTTTATGAATTATGTCATAGAAAACGTGTCATGTTTGTTACTGCCTAGCTAAGAAATAAATAAATTACGTTCGATTTGGTTTCTCGAAGCGAGACGACGCTCGGTTTTTCCACCTCACGCCGAATTATTTGCGAAAATGGGAGGAAAATCACTTTGGTGTTTCGCATTCAGTCTCTAAATTGACATTCAACAAGAGTTTTCAAAACTATTTCGAAAATTAATAAATTTGGAAACTAATTCTTCTTTAATCTAGTAGGCCTCTAGCTACAGCAGAAAAATTATTTACTGATCTGAGAAATTTATTTAAGATTAGAAATTAAATTTAAATTTAAGGATTGAATGTCAGTTTGGGGTGAAGCGATTGGTACAGGATTTTGGGGAGCGTTTGATGTATACAATAGAGTGAAAGTATCTATACAGTGTTAGGATCATTAAGAGTAATATCGAATGCAAAACTATGAGTAAACTCGTTTGATTAGAACCGGTAGAGAATGGTGACTAGACCATGTTTACCAGAATCCGGTAGTTCGGTCTAGATTAATAATAAATTCTACCTTACTGTACTTAACGTTTGGTTCGTGACCTGCACACATATTTGGCATGGAAACCAACCAACTTGCACGCGTTCCTACAAAACTGTCGGAATAGTTTCTGGTTCAGCGGTGAATTTCAAGGACGTTGCGACTCGTTCAGACGGAAATGAGGCAGATTCACTTTTCAGAGAACGGCAGCCACATCGACGAACAGTATTTTAATAATCTCTCTTTCCGGTTCGAGTATTTTTTTCTACAAACCGTTCAAAAGTACAGATGAAGTCTACTGAGAAAAAGACAAATAAACAAAAAAGAAAAAAGGTAGAAAAAAAGAAGCTACGGCAAAACTAACACGTAAACTCGTTTCAGCTTTGTACAAAAAATCCTTAAAGTATCTACAAAATGTCTCAATTCTTTCATACAACTATATTACAATTCGAGAATGATAAAAGATATATCACGAATTGTTGATCTCACGATGTCTGAACCACGAACCTTTTCAATTTAACCGGTGGGATATTGTCAACCATGGCTGCCATTTATGAAACGAGCTGACAATTTCGATTTGAACGACCCAACACTTTTGGGACTTAGAACTTAATCGAGACTCGTATTCACATCTCTCCCTGTGATTCACCATCTATTCGAGAATTGCGATTGATGCGCTGTAGAAGTTCGTTTAAAAGACCGAGTTGATGTCTTGAGTGCAGTTACAAGCTGACATCGACAGATTAGAAGGTTCAGGCATCGTGTTGGTGGGTCTGATGATTGTGTTCATTTCTGGTCATGATCTGTTGAATGTACCTTGACTGGAAGGCTTCGCTGTGCTTCCTACTTCTTAATAAGGCGTGAACCTGTTGTAACCGCCTCGATATACTGTCGCCTGCAACACAAAATGAATTCAAAATTAATCATTCGCCCAATTTTTAAATAATATGTTTGCTATAAATGGAATATCAAATTCGAGGCTCTTAAACATTTTCCAATTCAAGGATATGAACAGGGAAAAAGTGGGCAAAAGGAATAAAATTCTCAAATAAAGAGATTTTAGAGGATTCTGAGAATAGGGAAAAAATAGGTTAAAAAAGGGGAATAGAGGACTGACCAAAAGTGAAAAAAGTGACTCGTTGGCAGGGGCCTGTATTAAAATTTTCAGAAGAGTAAATTATCTTCTCTAAACAGAATATGAAAATTCGACGTCTTATATCATTTATTTTTTGAAAGAAAAATAATTGAATTTTTCTAATTTTAAATACCATTTTTTTTGTTAAAGAGTTTGAACTTACCCCGTAACCAGCAACGGGTCCAATACCATGTCCCAGATAAGGATCAGCATATTCTCGTCCGTAACTGAAAAGTAGAAAATTTTTATAAACAGTGTTCCAATTTCGTTGAGTTCTGGTAGGATATTTCTTCTGTAATGATGAATGATTGGAGAAGGAAATAAGTCTTACGAATTGTTAGTCAGAGTTTTTGATGGGACATTCAGGAAGGGTCTCACATTCATCTTTGTGTCTTCGACTACGAAGAGCACGACCTATTGGACGGTTTCTGCTGCAAGGAACCATTCATACGTGTTAAAAAGAAACTTAAGAGAAACATAAGTGAATGTGAAGACTTTCCATGGACGATCGTGTTAAATAAATTAGTGGCAAGTTTTAGAGTTCTTTTTCCACTTTCAGCACATTTGAAACGTTTTTAACTTTGTTCTTAATCACTGTACACTTTCATTATTAGACAAATTTGTGGGCAAAATAAATAATTCTGAAGAAGATTCTATGTTTTAAAATGTAAAGCATCTAAACAAACATTTTGTATTCATTGTGTAAGCAATGTTGGTTTATCTTTAAAGTGTTCTAAATTTAAAGTGACTATAATAAATTCCACAACTAAGTACTTGAAAGCTTTACATCAAATGCTTCAGAATAAATTATTGCTGATGTTTTAACAACCTTCTGTTTCGAAATTGGAGCATGTGAAAATAGAAAGGACGATATTTTCGTACCTGATAATAAAATCTGCTCATACATTCTAGACTTCAAATATAATAAATTTTCAAGACACAGGAATTTCAGCTTTTCAAAAAAAAAAAAAAGATAATTTTTACAAATATCTTGGCTTTGGGCTGAAGGAATTAAAATTCGAACATATTTTTGTTAAACGCTTGGAGGGAGATAAGAAAAATAGTTTATCTCTACATTTTTATTCGCTGTTAAAAAACAATCTTTTTAAAAGCTTTGGTATTTACTTGAGCTCAAGTGAAAGGATAAATAATTTTGCGTAACCATCTCAGTGATGAAATTTAGAAAGTCCTTTTACTGGAATGTCTTCACTTGGAGCGATGGATGATCGGAGAAAGCAATGACGATGGATCCTTGGGGATGCTTTCGTTGGATTCTTCTGTGAGGATCTGAAATTTGGAAGTTGAAGTTGAAGCTTACCCAGCAACTGCTGCATATCCTGCGACTGGTTGTGCTGCAGCTGCAGCTGCTCCATAAGCAGCTCGTGCTGCCACTGCTGTATACGTAGCTGCAGCTGCGTAACTAGCCTGCTGGGCTGTCGATAGTGGAGTCTTCAAGAGTGGAGATGCTGCAGCAGCTGCTGCTGCGGCCTGAAACAACCACAACCCGCCATGCAAGCTCAAGCAAGCTCAAAGTACTAATCGCACCAGTACTGTGGTCGACGAAAAGTCCTCTTAACGCGCAAACAGGTACTGATAGTGAACATACTGCATGATACTATTTCAACTACAGTTTGACTTTCGTAATAGCGTCTGCTAGTACGTCTAGGAAGAAACCCCATGATATGAAGGTTTGATAATGAGAGGATCTCACGTGAATTACTTAAATACAGTATTAACCCAGGAAACTCCTATCTAGTTATTCCCTAGGATCCTTCTCTCCATTACAACGACTATAATTCCAAGAACAAAGCTTCAACAAACATTTCCTTATCCTAAGGGATATCGCCAAAAAGTTGAGAATTTTCGACTGAGATTTTTGGAAAAAAATTTTGTTTTCAAATTGTTAAAAGTACTTTTGATCGTTTAATTATTTAATATAACCCAAGAGAGTATGGAAATCCAGGATCATGCAACTATATTAAAAAAAAAAAAAACTAACGTAGAGTAGCCGCAAAATTTCATTTTACTTTTTTAGTAACGAAACTTTTATGTCCGGAATAAAATAAAATTTTTATTTTGCCTGACCATTAATATTCAAAATTATATTTTGAGTTTTTTACTTTTTTAGTAACAAAGCTTTTATGCACAGGAAAAAGTAAAGTAAATCTGCAATTCATCAAGTTTACAATTCGACTGTCCCGAAGAAAATTGCCTTAATAAAGATTTCCGAATACAGAGTGTCGTATCTCCATTTACTAATACACAGAGATACGACACTCTAACGAAGTAGAATATAGTTAATACACTGTTTTCAGAAATCTTTGTTAAGACAGTTTTCTTCGGGACAGTCGAATTTAAAATGGATTTTCGAGATTCTTTTTTATTAAAATTTCTTTTTACAGCAACACTAAAATATTGAATCCTTCACTTGATTAATTATCTTTTTCAACTCAATGTTGATGTTTCCAATTATTAAACTCCAACTCCAATTATTAATTCCAATTATTAAAATGAATATTTTAAATATTATTTAGCAATTTTTCATAATAAATTTTTAGAAAAAAATGTATTAATCAAAGGAAATATGGAAAATTACTGGGACTCAAGATGGTCAACTATTTGGCAATCACCCCTAAGAAATGTTCTAATCTTTATTTTTTAAATCTTGTAGTTAAAGAAGTATTCCATGAGTAAAAATTCGCCAAGTGGGCCCATGATTTTCGACGTGGTGACGAAAATCGGAAATTCATATCGCAATACAATCT
>JBAGKK010000088.1:392263-429642 GCA_037177015.1 Euceroptres primus
CCCAGCACCTGTACTCATCTTAATAAAGACTTATATGACTACCCGGTTTTCCTCATCATTATTACGCGAACCCAACACTGCCTAAGAACTAAAATTTTCAAAATATGTTTTTGATGACTAAACAATTTCCGAACCAAAGTACTTTCTTGTTTTTATTTTAATTGAGAAATTTTTGATTGCAACCGGTTTTTGTTTGCTCGGATAAATTTTTTTAAATTGGTTTTTCATGATCCAATAGTTGCATATTTCCCTTGATTTTTTTCTCTCTCAGGGTGTCTAGCGATCAGGCCATTTAAAATTCCCGGGTTTTCCCCGACCAAATTTGTCATTTTCCTGACCAATTTTACATTTTTTATTTACAGTAACATATATAATATATGTATTTTCTTCGCTTGAAAGGTCTAATTAATAAAAACATCTTTTAGTATTGATAGGCAACATTTCGGACTTTGTCAATACTAAGAGATGTTTTTATTAATTGGACCTTTCACACGAAAAAAATACATATAAAATTGACAAAAGGTCTAAACTGAAGAATATGGATATAAACGTATGTAAATGAAGTGAAAGTAAGTATTAGATTTTACCATTAAATTAAAAAATTCCCGATCTGAAATAAAATTCCCGGGGGTTTCCCGGTTTTCTCCCGGTGAAACCAAATTCCCGGGGTTTTCTCGGTTTTTCCCCATTTCCCAGTCTGCTAGACATCCTGTCTCTCTCAAAATTGCATTTTCCCAAAATCCAAGAGAATGTGGATTTTATTAATTTTTCCCACCCGATGAAAAAATTTACATTCTTGTAGACATGTAGATCTTGGAAAAATTAAGTTTTAGAAGAAAAAAAATCTGGAAAGTATTTTTTTTTTGTTTTTTCATTAAAATTGAAATTCGAATTATGAGAATATTTTTATCCATCCTAAATAATTTAAATTTCAGAATTTCAGTACTTAGGAAGTTTTGACATAGAACCCTTCAAATTTTGATATTATTATTATTATTGTTAATGGCTGGTTCATTTAAGTCCCGTAGCACTGAGGTTAAACCTATAAATTTTGATATTATTCTCTGATATAAATTCTTCTTCCTGAATATCAAATTTTCAAAATAATTGTTAAGCTTTTTTTTATGTTCTTTCTTTGATTCAGTTTTGATTCTATTCTAGAGATGAAGGTTGGTATTTCAGTTGCAAAAAAAAAAATTCCAAGGATTTTCTGTGAAATGTTTCATTTCAGGGAAAAGGAGAGGAGGTTCTTCCAGAGCGTGAATCTAGCCTACGAATACATGGAGCAGGTAAAAAATGAATAAATGTAAGGCGGAACGACGACGGTCAGTAAAGAGAACGAGTGCTCGGTAAGTATGGTGAAAAATATCATGCATAAAGAGACATCTGAATATAAAACGAGCTGCAAGTACAATTCTTCGGACTCAAGAAAAGGAAAAGTCTGTGAGACGAAATCGAATGCAAGAACGAAAGTATCAGGAGAAAGAAAAGGTCGAAACACATAAATTTTCAAGTACGATGTGCATTAAATCAACATTTTGCATTCGATAGTCTTTTCTATGTTTTCATTGAATTGTATGTAAAATGAGTTCAAAAGCTTTCTCTAATCCTATTTCACTAAAACTCTAAAATAATAATTCGTAGATCTACCAAAATGCAGATCAATTTTATCAATTTTCACAAACTGAAAAATATTTATTTGATTCGTCAAAAATTAAATTTATTTAGTTAAATATTAATATTTTTACAAATAAATATTTTTGTGGATGCAAGGGAGAAACACAGACTAGCTATAAAAATTCATTATGGATTTTGGGAACGATTAACTTCGAGGTTTCGGTTTCAGGAAATCCTACAGATTACTTGCAAGGAACGACGTCTCATTTGATTCGAATAATTATTTCCACATAAAAGTTAACTGCACTTCAGGAAAAGCGATTTCAGTTTGCTCGTTTCCATCGAACTCGATGTTCTACGCTAACGGGTTTACCCTTTAGTTTTTTCCCCCAATTCTACATGCTAATTCCTCGAGAGTTAATTTGCAATTTTCGATTGCTTCGCTTTTTTTCGAGCTGCGTAGGGAAAAGTCAACCGTATTGTTAAAAGCTCACGCCAATTTGTGTGTTTTGCTACTAGAATTTACTTTTCTTTTCATTAACTAAATTCAAATCAGTTAAAAAATATTTTGATAAATTGGAAGGAATAAAATCGAAATTAGATATTGGTGAAAATAAAAATTACTCCCTCTGGTTTAATTTCGAGGTGATATGGGAATTGAGTTTGGTTAGAAAACAACCATTTTATACTTTATCTTCGTTTTCGAGTATATGAAGATAAATCGGAGCCTCGCTTTTTATTGGCGATAATCTTGGATCTGTCGAGCGTGCATTTCGAAGCGATTCGTTTTCATTTGTTGCTAAAAGGGTTTGAGATTTTCGTGACATTTTCATACCCAGTCTTTCCATATCTATCATTGCAAAATGCCTCTTATGGAACATCGATCGTTCATTGCTGTTAGTAATTAAAAATTAAATCCTTCAAACTCCTCTTTTCCGATAATACATGGACGTCCACTCTATTTCTTCCAACATGTTAAAATTAATATTTTGTAAATTCAAGTAATTTCAGTAAAACAGCTTTACAAGAGAGATTTTCAAATATATTGACGAGATAAAATAGAAAGCTGAATTTTCATAAAAGAGTGGATTTCCATACCATTACTAAACTTCATTTTCATTCTATCACAACGAACCTTTTTCGAGGTAGTAAAATCTCACAAAAAGCAAACAATTTAATTCCAGGCTTTACAGACTATTCTGAATTGAAAAATGAAGTCTCCTTGATTTGTGTAATTTTTACTAAGTTTATTCTTCTTTAATTTGAAAAAGTTGATGAAAGTTCACTGATCTTGTTTAGTGTAAAAATGAACTACAAAAATAGAACTTGAACTCTAAAGAGAGGGAATATAAAATGGAAACTAGTAACTACCAACTCCTGGGAGTGTCTCTAATAGTAAGAAATATAATTCTGAGAGGGAGAGATCAAGCGACAAGGAACGATCGATAAAGTCAAGCCTTTGAGTTTACAATCGGCCTTGAATCGACAGTGGAAGCGGAAATGAGAATCGCGAGTCGCTGAAGGGGACGGATATAAGAGCACTTGAATGGACGTGGGCCAAGTATTATCAACCGAACGTCCAATAATTTCACGTCCATGGTTCTGTAAATATCGAGCGGAACAGATCGTGTTTGGTCGTTGGTCGTCCAAAACACGCTTTCAACGGCGCCAGAAAGTTTTCATCCCTACGAATTGCCACAGTCTGGTGAAAACTTTGCCTTGTTATTCTCCCTGTTTTCTACCGAGATGCGACAACCCGTTACCGGAGACCCACTTTCATCAATCTCAAGTATCGTCTTGCTGGGAAGTCTAAACCAAACTTGGAAACAAAACCAAATTTTGAGACAATATCTTCTTTAATTACTCCAGGAAAGTGAATTTTGCCTCATCTGGAATATTGATTTTAGGACAAGTCCTCATTCCTGGACGGAAGAATTCAAGTTCCTTGAAAAAGATAAATTGATATTTAATGTTCAGACACAAACAGTTTTCGGAATCGAATAAAAAAATTTAAAGACTAGGAAGTCAAAGGGAATTTCAATCCAGAGAAGTGTAAAAATAAATTTTTCATTATATTAAAAAGTCTTAGAAAAGTTTTTAATTTTAAAACTAGTAATTAGAATCCCAGAGAAATTGGAGGAAATCGGGGCTATCCTCTTCTGTAACAAAAAGTGGCTTTGCTCAGAATCGTTCCTTTTCAGCCACGAACACGCGATCGTCTAACGCTCCCTGAGAGTTTAACCTGGACTTTTTACTCGTGAAATCCATCCCGAGGTGGCCAAGGACCTCGAGATTTTTTTGCCTCTTGGCTAATTTACTTTTTACTCCAGAGCCTCGGAAACCGAAGTCGAAGCATCTGCCTCCGGTCATTCTATCTTTTTTCGCTCGTTTTCAAATCGCGCCGGCGCTTATTTCCAACCGCAAGTTTCTACAATTATAGTTCTATCCCTTTTTTTAAATCACAGACTCTGTCTAAAAACTGGAAAGATTTCAAAATTGAAAGCCTTCGATTTTTCGAGTTCTAAAATTGAAAGCCTGCGATTTTACTAGATTGTAAAACTGAAGGTTCTCGATTTAAAAAAGATCTCAAATTTAAAGCCTTCGAATTTGAAAAGACCCATAAAATTTCTTAACGTAATTTAGTTTCCTTATCAAAAGAAACTATCTGCGCTTGCATTTCACGTCTATCTTGCAAAGTAATCTCGTTACTTGGTCGCGAGTGGAGAAATTTATCGATCATGTCTGAACCATGACATTTTTTCCAGGGTAGAGATTTCGGATTCTACGATAACAGCATCGAAAAATCGTCGATAAAGTTATTACCTGGCCACGTCCTCCAATAGAATGACGACTTGGATGAATTATGACTGACTTACAAAGTCCAAGCGCCCCGAGTTGGCAAGGATATCGCTCGTAAATTTATAGGCGAGAATCTCGGAAACGTCACGCCGGAAGCTGCTTGAAAAATTTCGAGTCGAGGATCTAGTAAATGTCTTCAAAAAATTTAGCCCTGCTTCAAATTTCCCCATCATAGATTAAATTTTTGATCCTCTGAATAGAATTTATTATCTATAATTTGAATTTTGAATTTACCGTCAGAATTAATTTATATTCGATTTATTATTCAAATTGAAATCGAGAGTCTTCGTATTTGAAGAATCAAGATTTAAAAACTTTCAAATTTAAAAGAATTTCCAAAATGAAAAAAAGCAAGTAATTTTAACTTTATGTTTACTAAAAAAATGATTTGAAAAATGTTTTAATCAACTGAAGTAAAGATCTGAATTACTAAAGACGCATCTAGTTTTTTTAGGCCATTTAAAACTGACAATTTCCCATTTCTTTTACTCTCGAGCGAAAAATGTTCAACCCTCGTCACCGACAACTTTTCTCGACTTTCGTGATGCTTCTTGCACGTCCGAGAGTCGACAGAAGGCATTTCACATCTTTATTTGAAATTCCGCTGTCTCTCAAGACGTTAATTACGCCGTTTTAATTTGCCGGAAGTGTTTGGCTTTCTATTTGCACAGTTTTAAACTACATTAGGATGTTTTGAGTAGATTAAGACCTAAAGTCTAAAATACCCACTGAAAAGGTAATATTTTCTCTAATTAAGGAACATGTCTCATATTATTATATATTTACGAACCGAGACCTATATATACAATGTTAAAACACATCGTATTTTACGAATGATACTAAAAAAAATACAGTAATCTGCTTCTTTTTTTTCAGTAGCAGAGATATTTTTCTGGTATCTGTGGCGTAAGACGTTTTATACAAATACAGTTCTACGAGTTAACAAGGGAAGCACGCTAAATTTTCAGTCGGAAAATTATTTACAGAAAATAGAAACGATGCGCAAAAACCAAAGCTACTCCCGCTCGAAGGCCGAAGTTTGAGTCCCAGTTTCAAGCCAACATGAAAAACTCTAATCCTCTTTGCAATCCGTTTTCGATGAGATTGACAAGTAAAAATATTGGACTAAACATTCGAGTTTAAAATTTTTTAAACAATGCATCAATTCTGGAATTGACTAGGATCTAGATTTTAATTTTGATTTAAAAAATAAAAAATATTAGGATACACAATGTCGCTACAATATTAAAAAATCAAAAATGCAATTTGGAAATCTTCAAAAATAAAAATATTGGATTGAAAGCATTTGTATAAGAAGGCAACGAATTTACAAGTTTGGAAAAGACAAAATAAGCAACAAGTTAAATTTAAAGCCTCAATTTGAAAAATTTTCAAATTTAGAAATCTTTGAATTTGAAAGCATTCGAGTCTAATTTTTTTATAACCTAATCCCTTTTTTTTTGGAATCATTGAAATTCGACCAGGACCTGGATTTCAAGTTTGACTTCCGAATTTGTAGAAATAAAAAAATCTCAGGAGACACTCCAATGTCGATTCAATATTACAAAATAGATCACAATATTACAAAATAGATCAAAATAGATCACATTGAATAGAACTTATAATTTTCTTTGATTTCCATTAAAATTGTATAAATTAAATAAATAAACCTCATCGAACACCAATTGCTTTTCCGATAGAGCGCTAGCTACTAGGAACTCCCGTGCAAAACGTGAAGAGGAAACCCGTTGGTAAAGCTACTACTGACTTGGCTCTGTGATGAATCCAGTAGAAAAGAGAAAAATGTAATACAAGCTAGCCAAAAGGCAATAACGTATCGTGATAGAGGGTTAACGTTGACTATTTGAAATATCTAAAGAGTACTCTCGGGTGATGCGAACAAACATAGGTTTTTAAGGGAAAGTTAACGAAAAAATACAAGGTAATAATAAACAGAGATTAAAACAGAGAAGGAAAGTAAATACAGGCAGACCGTAATTCCTACCTCCAGAGCGGGCGTTTTTGCCTGAAACACAAATGGCATTCCTGAAAAAAGTCAGCCCACCTACTCCGGGGTCTCGGTTAACCCTGCAGGGCATCCTTGATCAAATCGATCAAAGTCACGTGGGGATTCTTTCATTTGATTTTTTTAAAGTCAACTTTCAATTACACAAAATGGGGCAATTCAATCTTTTCCTTCATTCCTTTGTCTAGCCAACTTATTTCATTTTTCTTTTAACCAAAAAGGGAATTAATTAAAAGAATAAAAAATATATTCAGGGGATGCTTCTCTTTTCCAAAGCGTCTATTCCTTTGCCTCATATTTTCAAGTGTGAACTATTCAATTCTTCAAAAATCATATGGAAATATAAATTAATGTTAGATTATTAAATACGATATTTTGGAAATTAAAATCAGTTGAAGTTTGAACCAGTTCCAGTAGATTAAACCTGAAGAATTAAATATTTTCAGAAGACTAGAGAGAAAAATTCTAGTCTCTTGGTGAGTTTAAAAATATATTTTCTTTTGTAGCAAGAGACTAAGTTTTCTTTCTCTCTGTACTTCTTGGATTTGTCGTGTATGTGTTTCTTATGAATCTTTTATTCCGTGCGAGTTGACTTCCAGGATGTCAATAGAAGAACCGAGCATGCTTGACGCGGCGTAAGATTTTTCTTGTAAAAAGAGATCAGAAAACAGAACCGTAAATGGAGAAGGTACATAAATCTAAAAAAAGCTTTCACGACTAGAATTCTAAATCTAAATTTGATTTCATGTATCAATCTACTAGAAAGAGTGGAAGTTGATTTAAAACCATGCAATAATTTTGAAGCAATACAAAGTTTGCAAATTTGAGAGTTCAAAATTGGAAAATTTAGAATTTGAAAATATCCAAACTGAGAGAATTATAATTCATAATTTGAAAAATGTCAAAGTTAAAAAAATTAAAAAGCAAAATTTCAAATTTAAAATCCTATAAATTACAATCACAAAATAAAAACCACTCGAATTTCAGAAACTGAAAACAAATTATTGTGCAAATAAAATATGGGAATCGACAGTATTAAAAAAATCCAAATATCCAGATACGGTTCTGCATAAAAAATGAAAGCCCGTTTTTTCGAATCCGCGCTACTTGCATGCTCATCACGACAATTGTAAATAATTGCACGGGTGCTTTTACGTTCTTTCGGATGCGGCATGATTTCGCATACATACAGCATTAAAAGGCGACAAAGGAGGACGATTTAGCGAGATAGGTATGACATATCGTATCATTATGCAAGGCTGGCAAAACGTGTCAACTAACGTCAGCTGTTGCTTGCGGCCATTCCAGCTGTGATCCCGAGTGGTATAAAATTTTTGTTTTTTTAGTAAATTGTCCCTTTTTCTGATGAGTTTAAATATAATATAAGATCAACTCTCCAAATGAACGAACGTGCAAGTCCAAATCACCGAAGGAAAACTCGAAGATTCTATAATTTTCCTTCGGTCTTCAGGCAAGACAGGTTCGTGCAAATTAATCTGAGATCGGATCCAAATTAGTTTTCTGGATTGAAAATGGAGTCTCACCTGCAGCCTGTAGTTAGGATCCTGCGTCGCTGCGTGTGCCGCTAGGAAGGGATCGTAGTAGACGCTGGAATCAAATTAAGAAAATTAAATTTAATTCCGAATTTTCGATTTTCCTCAATCCTTTTATTCCAGAAAGTGGAATCGGCAATTTTGAGAACAATATTAAATTTTGAGTAAGGAGCAAAATCCATGAGGCGATAATAAATCTAAGATTATATTCCAGATTTAGATTATTTAGAAATTAACAGGCCTGCCAGTGACGTCGGAAATTGAAAAAAGTGTAAAGAGTAACCATTTTTTTTTAAGTGACCAAAAGTGATTAACAAATTTTCAATTATGAAATTGACGAATTTTTAAATTTTTCAGTCTTCTGAAATGTTCTCAAATTTTCAAATACACCCCAAAATTTATTATAATTTTCAAAAATATTCTACCATGTTTCAGAATCTTTTAGAATTCTCGAAAATCTTTTGAATTCTGCCATAAGCTTCTCAAATCTTCTAGTCTCTTCCAGATTTTTTTTCTAAATTTTCAAAAGGTCTATAGAATTTAATGTTTCATTTAATGAATCCTCCAGAATATTCTGAACTCCAGAATTCTAAAGAATCATATAGATGATTGCCAAAAAGTTGACCATTTTAAGTCCCTATCATTTTTCATATATCCTGTGATTACTTAATTTTTTCTAAATATATATGAGCAAAGTACTAACACCAGAGCACAATTTAGGAAAGTTTAAAAATTTTAGAAGACTTTGTTTAGAAATTATAAATAAAAATGTTTGAAAAATGTCAGGTTACGCGATGACCCAAACTACAAATAAAAAATAAAAAATTGCTAAATAATATCAAAAATATTTTCTTTAATAATTTGGGCTTATGAAAACCGATTGAAATTAGTTGAAAAAGATAATTATGGAGTGATAAGTTGAATATTTTACAGTTAAAGATGTGAAAAATCGCTCCAAAGTCTGTATCCAAGTTTTAGGTCAGGTTTTACGATTTTGCTATTTTAAGATAAAACTCGAAGATCGTGATTCAAATTATTCAGAATACGACGTAGATTTACTAATTTTAGGCTAACGAAGATTTTCGTACAGTTGAAAATCGATTTCTCTTCAGTATTTCCAAATAGTAGTCAATAATAATCATTATTTTTGCACAATATGTTTCATAAAATGTCATATTTATCGAACTATTAGTTCAAAATTTTATTAAACGAGAGGATATATTCAAGATGTGTAGTCAATATCAAATAAATCGCGCAATCACAAATGCTTTCCATATTTTTAATAATTTTTACCTGTTTTTGGAATTTTTTCAAATACTTATATTGCCAAGGTCTAATTCATACATTGCGAACGTTCCGAACTTAGTAACACGAAAATAATTTCCATTCCTAAAGTTGTAGATCAACTTCCTATGTATTCACATTACTTAAAAACATTTAGAACTTAAGTAAGGCTCCATGCTTATTACGCAGAAACATAGGTATAGGAGTTATTTTCGTATAGAATTCATAACTATCACAAATATATTCCTTGATCTTTCTAATTCGTTTTTTCATACTCTCTTGGGTTGGTCGTATTTAAAAAAACCTATTTTAGGCGGCATGGAATAATTATCTTTTTTGGAAATTTCGTGGTCCAATACGGTCAACTTTTTGCCAATCACCCATTTAGAACCCTCTAAATGATTCAGCAGAATTCTGGAAATTGTAAAGTTCAGAATATTCTTGGTTTTGAACGAGTTCAGAATATTTGAGAGGATTTTATAAGATTCTAAAACAGTTTATAATAAATAGAATAAATAGATGTTGAAAAAATGTTTGAAGATTAAGAAGACTCGGAGAGAGTCTGAAAGATTATGGGTCAGTCTAGAGAATTCTAGAGAAATTCTAGAGAATTCTAACAGATTCGAAATCTTTTTTTTTTTTAATTATGGAAGATTTGAAAAGAATTTGGAAGATCTTGAAAGAGTTTGAAGGATTCTAGATTACGATTGGATAGTGTAGAATTTTATGAAAAATTTTAACAGATTTCAAATAAGTTTTAAAGATTTTGTAGGATTTAAGGAAATTTTGTCTCTTGTAGATTTTGGAGGATTTTTAAATTATAAATATTTATAATGTGACAAACAAAGTCACATTTCAGCATGGCAATAAATTTGATCGTAGAGCGAAATTTTAAAAAAATTATATATTTTTTTTTAAACGAAAAAAGTGACTCCTTTTTTTTTAAAAGTGGAAAAAGTGAAAAAATTCAGAAAAAGTGATTAAAAGTGACCTCTTACAGAAAAAATTCATTCACTGGCAAACCTAAATTGATTTTAAATTGAATTTAAATCCAAAGCACTATAAATCAAATTTGAATTGTGAGAACTTTGGAATTTTTAATTTATCGATACATTCGACTACTTCCTTTTTAAAAATTAATTGCCGACTTCACTCTTGAATCTCAAACTTCTTAAGTATTCTTCTCAAGGTAGAGGTTAGACTAAGTGCGAAGCGTGCAAGTGCAGTAAATTCGACAGACACAATATTAACGAGCACGTGCAACTCGGCGCAGTGAGAATGGTGAACAAACTTAATTATCTATCGACACGTTGTTAAATTTGTAATCAAACACGTTCTGGAAAATTAAGGCAAGAAACAAAACTCCAGATCATTAGTGAATCAATCTGCCTTAATCACCATTTTTCTATCCAACAAAACTTTGAATCAAAAAACAAGAAATCTAATCCATAAATAAATCAGCTAATCGATAAATTTAATATAACATCAGATCAAATAAATAATCAACGTGTCTTATTGCAAACTACTTCACCAATGAATTTCCAGATAAAATAAAAATCTTTCAGACAAGTGGGGAACTCACTGCGAGAAGCTTTGGGACAATAGAGATGATCAGACAGGACCTGTGAATTTGGTGAGTTGTTTTTTTTGTGCTTTATACTTACGCAGGTGCGAAGGGATGCAGGGCCGTTGCTGCAGCTGCAAGTGGCCCTGGGTTCCTAGCAAGAGCAAGTGCAGCACTTGTTGGGAATGCTGCTCTGGCTGTTCCAACTCGTCCCCGTTGTATGGAAACTCCTCTCAATGCAGCAGCTATAACAAACATGCCACAATGGCCTACCTTGTAGTTTACTGAAGACTCTCTTTCAGTTCAGTCAATTCCTGATCGAGCTTGATTCAGGACCATCGCCATCGTCATCAGCAGTAGCAGCAGCAGCAGCAACTTCTCAAAAATCCCACAAGAAAAGTCCAAATTCGAATTCAGAATTTTTTTCTCAATTTCTTTCAGTGAATTTAAACCTTCAACATGTCTACATCTTCAGAGTCGTTCAAAAACTCATCCAATGAGGATTTAAGAAGTAACCCATCAAATAAGGATCTAAAAACGCCAGTGGCTTCATTCGAAAATGCACCATCCACCTCCAAAAAGAAACTCCAAGATAATCTTCGAAATCCATGCACTCGAATTTCAAGCTCAGAGTCCATCTGGCCTTTGAAAATGAGTCCATTCAGGGCTAAATATTCTCTGAATAAGATCAACTTCTTAGAGTCAGTGGCTTCTACGCCATCATCTGAGGAATCAGTGGTGACAATAATCGAATCAGGAAAAATGGCCAAGTCAAAATTGAGGAATGATTCTAGCAAAAGCTCTGTCTCTGTAAAAACTTTGTTGTCAACAAACATTGAGTTGGAGAACAAGGCCGACTACATGACGAAGTTTATCAAAGTGGGGAATTGGAAAATAGCATATAAGGTGAATAGTAACAAACGTAATAGATGCATGGAGAGTTTCAGGGGTCTGATGAGAACTAGAATTTGCAGGATAACTATGTGTTTCCTATTTGGAGTTATTCTTCCCTCGATTATGGTTGTATCAGGATATCTGCACCGACATCTTTTGAATGAAGCTGAAGGATTAAAAGTGGAGATGGATGCGTTTGAGAATAATGAGAATTTGGAACCCTTAGACTCCTTAGAGTTTTTAAAACCTTTTAAATCTCTCGACCCTATTGAAGACTTTGAATCTGTCATGAATTTCGGATCTTTTGATGAATTCGAACCTTTGGGTGATACAAATTTGACGATGAATTCTGAAAACTGAATGAGTTCTGCCTACCTTTCATCATCGTTGCCAGAGCATCTGATGGAGGTGAGCTGCTTAAGTTTTTAATAATCTGAGTTTACGAGTTTCTGTCGAAGATCGAGAAGAGATTCTTTATTAAAATTATTTTTTATTTTAATTTGTAGATATTGAAAGGGACCAAAACCAAAAAGGTGCAAAACCAAAAAAGTCGATTTTTTTTCTTAACAAACAAAAGATTTATTTCCAATAAATTAGTACTCCTCAAAATGATTTTTGTATTAAAAAAAAACATTTCCTGAATGAATAAATTGAATATAAATAAAATTGATTAAAGATGATTTCCAAGATTTAACGAATAATAAATTGGAAAATATCTGGAAATTTCAAGGGAACCTCTTGAAGATCCGACAGAAATTCGAGGAACATGATGGACTTATCTGCAAATAGATTCTTGACAGGCGAAACACCAGCATCAACAATTTGAACAATAACAGCAAGTTTGCGGTGAGTGGTGTTTGTTTCCTATCAGTGTATTAGGATATAGTCTAGAGTGTGATGATGCAATATAGCAGGCACATTCCAACAGGGAGTTAACAACAAACAGTTAAAATTCAGCATTTGCTCCTTCACTAATTTCTACATTGTGACACAGAAGTTCATTAATTAGGGATTCATGCGAAATTACTTTTTTTAAAGGGACTTTGGAGAGACCGAAGCAAAATGAACCCATGGATTGCAAATTTTCATTTTTTGGAATTAGAATTTTATTGCACTTTCTTGAATTAAAAAACAAGATTTAGAACTGTTAAAAAAATTGAAAGCAAGTAATTTTGGAGTTTTGGATTTTAAAGCACACCAGACTAGAAAGATATTCAAATTTGAAGGCTCATAAAATTTCAAAGAAATTTGAAAGTGTGTCAAAACTGAATTATTCCAAATTTAAAGACTTCCATTGTTGAATGTATTTTAAAAATAGAAGGCTTCCAAATTTCAAAGGCTGACTAAATTTTAATTTAGTAGTGCTCCAAATTTTAAGAGCCTCAAATTTAAAGATATTTTAATTAGAAGCCTCAATTTTGAGTAGATCCAAATTTGGAAGCATTTAACCTGGAAGCCAGCTCAAATTTGAAGACAATCCATAAATGAAAGGATTTCAAAGTTGGAGGCATCCAACATCTGGAAGCAATTCCAATTTGAAAACATTTCAAAATTTGAAAACTTTGGATTTCAATACTTCTATAGTTGAATGCACTCTAAAATAGAGGCACTCTAAAATAGAAGGCTTCTGAGTTTGAAGGCTTACTAAATTTTAATTTAAAAATCTTTCAAATTTGGAAGCACCTCAAATTTAAAGTGGAATTGAACAGGTAGCCGGAAAAAAAGTTAGTCAAAGCAGCCATTTCCTCAGATTTTTCATTTTCAACACTCTTTTTTAATCAAATTTTTTTAAGCCAAAATGCGGAAAATTTTATTTCCGATTAAGGTAGATGACCCACTAATCGTACCGGTCCCAGTAACCGTGAAATTGGCATATAACCTAAGGAAATAATTATAAAAGATCTTTAAAAAAGTATTTAGCAACACAAAATAACGAGCTTTAGCATTATTTATAATCAAAATCAATAACAATCAAGTATAAATGCTTAAAAAATAAGATTGACGGCGAAATGATTACTGGGACTAAGGACACGATTACTGGGACATTTACCTTAAATAAGCCATCAAAAGTTTCAATCGGACAAAAATTACACAATTTTTTCATTCGGAATCTGCAGACAGATTTCGGTGAAAAAACCAGCTAAAATTTGTCTAAAGATTCTGAATGAAAAAAATCTGAAATCTATATACAATTGAATCTTTTGATGTCTTATTTAATCGTAAATAAAATTTTCCACATTTCGACTGAAAAGAACTGTTTAAAATTAAGAACCTGAAGAAATAGGCGCTTTCACTAACCTTTTTTCCTTTCTGTCTGTCCAATTCCTCCTTAAAAACCTCTGAATTAGAAGCCAGTACAATTTTGAACAAATCCAATTTTGAAAACTTTCAAACAAAAGTTGAATGCTTCCAAACTTGAAGGCGTACAAAATCTGGCAGCAATCCAAATTTGAAGACATCAGCATTCTAAAATAGAAGGATTCTAAGTTTGAAAACTGACTAAATTTTAATTTAGAAATACTCCTAATTTGAAGGCATCCAGAAATGAAAGCATTAAAAAATCAAAGGCTTCAAAAATTTAGAAGCAATCCAAATTTGAAGACATCAAATTAATAGTTTTCTAAAATTGGAAGAATCCAGAATTGAAGCCTTCCAAGTGATCAAAGTAACAAGTTTCCAAAGTACAAGAAGTGAACAGTTCATCTCCAAAGGTTCTTTTACTCCGGAGTTTTTTTTTCTTCGTTCCCTAAAACACAGAACAGATATTTTAAAAAAATACTTCCGATCACAATGGGGTTACAATAGATTGGACATTCCTGAGTGTCTAAAAACTATTAGTAGGTAGTGAAGGAGCTTGGGAAAATGATTCACAACGATGCGTGCCTTTGAGAAAGGTCATCAGTGTCAGCAACCAACTAACGTGAAACGAATGTAAGACCTGTGTATATTTCGTGCAGGCTAACAGAATACGGAACTCAAGGGTTTTTGCGAGTAGGGTGCTGGGGTTAAATTGCACGCTTATGCGTCTGGTACAAGTTTCTCTGCATAAAGAGAAGGAGTATAATAAGAAGAATAAGAGGCAGTAGTTAAGTAGAGGTGTGAGAAGGTGTAGATTGTAGAATGTAGAGGAGATATGGCATGGAAGTAGCATATAAGAGTTGGACGAGTTCTGACAGCCAAAAAAAGGGTTCTGAGAAGGTTATAGATGGTTTATACCTCCGTCTCGCCGCGGCTCTTGGCGCGAGGACGAGGGGTGCTGCTGCTGGTGATGGTGTCACAGCGGCTGCTGCAACTGCCGCTGCTGCAGCTGCTGATGGTGCGGCAGCCCCTAACCAACTCCAGGGCATCGCTGGTAACCTGTATCCTGTCAAAAACGTTCGTGAACTGCTTCCAACAAATTGACACTTTCATGGCCCGGTTGTTAGTCTGGCGAAGGAAATGGTACATTTTTTTTCTTTTTTCGTCATCATACTTTACCACTGCACATTTTACAATTTCACAATTTCAAGTTCTTGGGTGGCTACCCGCAAAACGTGCTTCCATAGAAATGTCTTGCTTCTAAATCTAATAAACAAGTCTTCATCATTTGACTCAATTTTATTCGTTGATGACTTTAAAATCCAACCAAGATTTTGCTTAGTTGCCTGGTAAAAATTGGAAATAAACAAGGCTTCTAAGGGTCAATTAAATTCACTCCATTTAATTTCGAAGAGAATTCTAAATTCAGAATTGATAGCAATTTGGAAAAACTCAAGGTTTGATAGAATCTAGATTTTAGATTTCATATTTCAGAATTTGATTCAACCTTAAAAGACATCCAAATTGTAAGACATCAAATCTGAAGCTTAAAATTTGAAGTCACACACCCTTCAAAGTTTCAAATCCTTAAAAAGAAAGACTTCAAAAATTCTAAATTTGCCAAACTTGAAATTATTCAAACAAAATTTGGTATAAGCAAAACATTTCTTTGGATTAACATTGCTTGAGTATTTTCGAAACATAGCATGTCATTAAAGGAAAACTTAAAATATCTTGTAGAAATTGTCTGTTTTTCCAGCATGAAACATTAAAAATATTGTGAATTTTTTAAAACGAGAGAACTGGTATCCTTTGTTGACAGCATCTGGCAACCGAGCATTTCTCTGCGCTCTATCATAAATTTAACATTTTGCAAGAAATCAATAGTTCCACCTCTCAACTAGTTTATTTAAATTCCCTGAGTTAACAAACGTTGCGCGAGTCTTGCGATTCATTTCACAAGTGTCATTCGAGATAAACACGGTTACATAATTAGAAATAATATTTCGTTAGACTTGTTATTAAACTTTTAGTCTAAACGTGATTTTACGAGATAATGGAGTTTCCTCTTTCACGTGAATCTCAAATTTCCGAGGATAATATAAATGTAAGGCTCATAGAGAAAATGGCTTAATATTAATGAAGTATAATTACGTTCAATACGGAGAATCCGAATTTTCTGAGTTTCTAACTGAAATTCTGGTTTAAACTAGTTATAACTTTAATGCTAGGATATTAATTTGTAATCCTAGGATCTTTTTATAACTGCTATATAATAGAGCTCAAAGAGATAGTTACTCAGTTGCTGTAACTTTTGATTACATTCAAAAATAGATTTTTTCGGGGAAAAAGGATTTATTCTCTAAAAACAAAAAATATTAAAAGAGGATTACTAAATACATTTTCAGGGATTAGGGGGCTGACAAAAACGTGATGACTATTTTTACATGGGATACTTGAAATGTTTCTAGTCCTTGTCAATGCTTTTCAGATTTTAATATTTTTTTTGTTAGTTGGGTATAAAGTTGTCAATGCGAACATTCAAGTAAAATGCTTGAATTGTTTGCGAAATTGGCTACTCTGCAACTGAAGAGCACATTAGCCGCGCTTGACAATGGGACTCAAAATGATATTCTGCAAAATTCAACAATACTTGTGAATCCTCTGAAAAGATGGATTGTTAATCGAGGAGTTGAACACAACAATGGGTCTATTGAACCAAAACAGTACATCTACTTGAAAAAATCCCTGCAATTTAAAATTTGAATTTTTCTACTTAAAAAAATTCTTCACTAAAAAAAAATTCTGCCCCCCATGTTTCATTACATCTTGAAGGTTCAAATTTCAGTTCGATCGGATTATATCTTCTGTTCTATGTATAGATTTAAAAATTCTAATTTTTGAAAATTTAAAAAAATTTTCCTGCAGGTCTTAAATGATGGTCAATTTTTTTTAAGTACAGTTTTTGGTAGAAAACAATAATATAAAATTAGAAATTAAGAAAACAATTTGTGTTCTCTTGTGTTTTAAAAATATGCAAAAAACAAGTTTTTTTAATTGTGTTAATTGCATAAATTTTTTTAAAATTGAGCATCATGCTTGAAATTTCTTCAGCTTAAATAGAAGTAACATCCCATTATTTTATTACCATGAAAAAAAATATCTACCAGATTTCAAAATCGTGAATTTGGCCTTTTTTGAAAATTGTTACGCAAATTTTTGGCACCAGCCAATTTTTTTTCATAATAAAATAATGGCATGTTTCTTCGCTTTAAGCTGGAGAAATTTCAAGCTGGATATGTTCAATTTTTTAAATGTGCAATTAAGGGTATGTGATACATACCAATGCTGAAATTTTGGGAAATAATAAAGAATATATTTACGCATCTTTGTCTGATACGTTTCAGTTTTTATTTAGAAAAAAATAAAAAATTTCAAAATAAAAATTGAAACGCACCAGACATTGATTCCTTGATATATTCCTTATTATTTCCTCAACAGCATTATATTTGCATTTCTTTCTTAATAAACTCGCTGAATATAAATAAAAAATCGGTCGGTAATTTCTGACATCATTATGTATTAAATACCCTTAACACAATTAAAAAAACTTGCTTTTTGTATATTTTCAAAAACTTCTAACTTGAAAACAAATTTTTTTAAAGTTTCTAATTCTATATTATTGTTCACTACCAAAAACTGTACCTAACAAAAAATTCATCATCATTTTTCGAGCTGACGGAATTTTTTTTTTTAATTTTCAAAAATTTCTATTTTCAAATTTATACACAGAACAGAAGACATATTTCGATTGAACTGAAATTTGGAGGAATTGATACTCTTGGACAAATGAAACTTTTACCCGCTATTAGAATCCGATACTTGAAAAAAGTGTTTTTTCAGCCCTCCCTAATGGCCACCCTGATTTTATACAATAACATAACCTTTCTTTTTTTTCTCCACTTTACGAGCCAGCATCCACTTGAATAAAAAAAGAGATTCCTGGTTTCTAGAGGCAACATATTCAACTCCTCGATTCCCGATTCATCCTTTTCCCTGAAAATAGGATGTCGTAAATGCGACGCATCTCGTTGGGTATTGGTTGGAATGTAGCTGCGGCCTTAATACGCATTCACACGTGCGGTGAACTCGTATCGAGGTCGAGCTGCAGGTGTGGAAGATCAGAAGGGGGTCGCGCTTGCATATTCTCTCCCAGAAAAGGGTTGTCAATGAGACGTCGCACGTCAGGAGCCATCATTGGTGGACAGGGAGATGCAAGTAATTAATATGATAGAACCCTTGCAGGAAAGATGAGTTCTGAAAGTCTGAGAAGGAGCGAATGGGTCGAAGGTTGCAGAACGAGGGATGCTGAGGGATATCAGGGTTGGTAGGTTCCAGGGGGGTTGCGAGGTTCAAAAGGAGGGGTTGCTGCTGGCAGGGTTGCTCGGAGCGATCAATAAATGCTGCCAGCATCCACCACCCCTGGACCACCCTCCCTCCTACTCTGGTAAGCGAGTCTTTCACCCTCTCTCTCTCACCCTTTCACTCTCACTATCTCTCTTCCATCCCCCAACCCCGTTTACTTCTTTTCTCTTCTCTTTCTCCCTCAGGGACGAGAGCTCTGGGCCAACCTCTCGACAGGGGAAAGTTTTCGTATCAGTCGCCCCGAAAATGAGAGAGATAAATGACAGAGAAGGGAAAATACTCCTGACAGGCCGTAACTTTATATACGATGAAAACTTAGGGTGGTGAATACGAGAATATGTTTTTATCGACTGGAGAGCTGAGGAAAAATTTTCAAACCACGAATGGGTAAGAGATGATTCAATTTCCATCTGGAGGCATGATTGCCTGTGACTATTTCCCAAGTGGGGAAACCCGAGTCGGGGTAGTTTAGACTTAGACTTGAGAGACGATGTAAAGGATAATGGATCGTGCACAGCAAGTTTAATGAAGATTGGTTCGGGGAAAATTGATTTGTAGTTAGCAGAAGGAGATTCTCTAATTGACATTGAGGAGCTGTAATAAAGTGGACCATACCTGAGTAATGAATTAAAGGGGAATCAAATTAGGGTATTGAAAGTACTTTTCGAAAAAATACATGAAGAAAGTGGTATAAGGAATTTATTGTCGACCTTAATGAGCAAAAAGGGAGGCTGTCGTCACGAATCGAGTAAATAGAGAAGAAAATGAAGATTTCAAAGCCCGGGGTTTTAGATATTAAAATGCCAAGAGTAGAAGAGAGGGTGTATAGGGCGCGAGAAACAAAAAGTGTTGGAGGAGCAGATGGAATACAATTTTATACTGAGAAAGGATCGAAGAAAAAAGGCGAGAAGAAATAAGATGAGGGGATCTGAGTTAAGACGTTCTTGAGAGAATTGAAGCTCTCTAAAGACTGAGGCGAAATCAGCTTACAGTCGTCTCTGGCAAAATACACTTTGAAGTATCTCGGATCAACCTAAATGATTTGAGCAAGTGTCAGGCAAGGTGAGGATTAAAAGCGCAGACCGGAAATTATGACTTGCGACAAGCCTGACAGGCACTCATTTTTTTCATCCTTTAATCTTTTTACCGAGCACTCCGATAATTTTGCATATGCTTTTAGCAATTTTAGAGACACTACGTATAACGATGCTTTTAAACCCGTTTGTTTTCATCAACGTTTGCCTCTAGATCAAAACAAAATAGACTAGAACTCCGATTTTAATTATCACAGATGGAAGTTGTTGAAGGAAATTATTAAGGGGAAGAAAAATAAGATTAGGGAAATGTTCCACGAGAAGGGAAATTCGTTCTGGGAATTAATTTTGACAAGTCGTGGTCTGATTGTGGGGCTAGATGATTGATTGGACTGTCGCGTGAGAGCTTTTAGTTGAACAAAACGGGAAGATGTCACAGGATATTAAGCTGCTTCTGTGAAGCTTAGACTTCAGTAGATGTGGGGATGGAATGTTTGAGCTCGAGACTGATATTATGAATCGATTTGAAACTTAATTAGAAATTTTCAGAGAAATTAAATTTCATTAAAAATTGTATTTCACAGCCTTGGGAAATTAATATTGTTAAATACTTGCAGATTTTAAAGAAACCAAATATGATCAAACAAAAAAAACTTCATTTTCAAATCTAAATCCTAATAATAATTTCAAACTTGAAGTACAAGTTTTGAGTTAGTCCAAATTTGAATGCACTCTAAAATAAAAGGCTTCTGAGTTTGAAGGCTTATTAAATTTTAATTTAAAAGTACTCCAAATTTGGAAGCACCTCAAGTTTAAAGGCATCTGAATTAGAAGCCAAAACAATTTGGACCACATCAAAATTTCTAAGCATTTCAACTGGAAGCCTGTATAAATTTGAAGGCATCCAGAAATTAAAGCATTCAAAAATCAAATGCTTCCAAAATCTGGAAGCCATACAAATTTGGAGACATAAATTTGAAAACATCTTAAAATTTGAAGACTTTGAATTTGAATACTTCGATACTAGAAAGCATTCTAAAATCTAAGACTTTTAAATTTTAATTTAGAAATACACCTAACTAGAAGCGCCTCAAATTGAAAAACCTCTGAATTAGAAGCCAGGACAATTTTGAAGAAATCCAATTTTGAAATCATTCAAACAAAAGTCGAAGGCTTGCAAAGTTGAAGGCGTCCAAAATATCCAGGCAATCCAACTTTGAAGATCAAAGAAAAAAAACTTCAGTTTACAAATCTAAATCCCAATAAGCTCGTGTTTATAAATCGGTATTCAAGAAATCTAAATTTCTTTCAGGAACGTCTAAAGTGAGATTGGAGAACTGGAGATTACTTTAAGAGACGTTGGAATAGGGAAAGAGATATCGGTTAGTCATTATGAAAAGACATACAGATAGAGGTAAATACAGCCTGAGGCTCAAAAATCAGATGCACTAGAACCACAGTCGCATAACCCACGATTAAAGCAACAGTAATTAGGTGTGTATACGTGTCTCTCTTTCTCTCGACAAGTACAAGTAAAAACGATGGTCAAACTAGCAAGTCACTATCAACAGTATCAACATCTAGTTGCCTCGTCAGAAGAGAAGATTAAAAATCTGACTCTTCTTCACGAGAAACTTAAGTCTCTGGATTTTAATTAACGAGTGGATAAATTGAAAGGCACACTCTTGGAGTTGAAACAGTTTCAATTTGAAAATACTGAGAATCTTTTACAATTATTTAAAATTAAGGAATTGTTTCAAGTCAAGGGATTATTTCAAATTAAGGAATTATTTAAAATTATTGTTTGTTCTTAACCAAGATTGTGCAGATTCAAGGCCACTCAGTGAAATAAAGAGGCTATTAAAAACAGTGTGCAGATATTATGCACCTATGTAGTTCCAGTGCTGTTCAACTAGGTCTGATATACAAAAGCAAAATGTTCCAAGATCTCAACGACAGCAAGATTAGTTATTGTCTTACAATAGACGAGGCGCAGTTGCTGCCCAGAGGGCTTAATAATTACAGTAAAAGTAAATTGTGACTATTTTCTGGCGGTGCTTGCACGCTCAGCGGTAACTAATTAACGCATGAGACTAATTAGTAAATGCAAAGCTAATAATTCAATATGGTGAATTTTGTGTTCGACGTACAAGAAAGTCTTTCGACGAGAACGACACTCACATTTTCCTTGATGAATCCCTCGGAATCAGATGCATTCAGTCGAGAGGGACGATGCTTTCGATTCTCGATGATTATCGTGATGCTGATAATCGTCAACGTACACAAGAGTATTAATTTTCTAAATCCTAAGGATTCTCATGCTCAATTTGACACTTACAAGCCACCCCTTTTCATCAAATCCAGTTTTCTTCTTTATACCAAACTTTCTATCAATGGATTTTATTTTGCCTCTTGTTTTTTCCCATCAACTTGTTTTCTTTTTAAACTATTTTTTTTAAATGGAAAATTGGTTTTGGGTAAAAGGGTAGCTCCGTGAAACGGACAAGCTTTAACGTGATTGAATTCTGCAAGTCGAGTTTTGTTAGTAAGCCGACAAATAAACGTTACTCGTCTCTATGTACCCTTACAAGCACTAGTATACAATGTGTAAAGAATATTATTTTGTAGTTCTCATGTTCGTTTTCTTAATCGAGGAAAAGTGCGAGCGACGTGCCGACGTTCAGGGGGCGATGAATTAATTAGTTACCACTAATACAAGGCGGCACTTTGAGCATGCAGCAACCTCGCCCGGCCATTTCTCTCGCCAACTAACACACCGTGCCACGATCATTAACATTAATCAATGAAAATTAACATTTCAAAAAATTACAAATTATATGAGTCTGCCGTGGGTCTCTGGCGCTCTAAACCGTCAGCATGCTTTTTAATCAAACCAAAATTAAACTTAAAAATCCAAGTACAAAAAGAAATCAAATGAACAGTGATTTACAAAAATTAACACAACTAAAGAAAGAAAACAGAACAAGAATAAAAATGCCTTTCGTAAGCTGTCTGCAATCTTCTACTTTTCTAAGACAGCTCAAGAAAGGCAGGGTGCTTCAATTTTTTTTTGTGTGAGTGCGAAACTTTTAAAAATGCAAAGCGTGCACCGAGCACAGGAGAGAAAAAAAATCGGAGCTGCCAGAAAAACCACGGCGGACCGATCACCGTGAAAAATTATAACAAAATAACGCTAATCGAGTATATATATATATGTATGTATATATATAATATAATATATTCACAGGTGAATCTCATATGAAGGCAAGCCAAGGCCACGACATGAGACGTGCAAATTAAAAAAGGTAATAATATTAAAAAAGCAATTAAAAAATTCTCTCCCAAAACCGCTCCAACCACAACCAAGCACAACCACAGGCAAGGTACGGGCCTTTGTCAACGAGACAGTCATCAACCAGTGAATGTGGCGCATTACCGTGATTATTATGTAATAGTAAAAAATATATATATATATATATATAATACGTATGAGAAACGAAAAAAGTAAATAAATAAATAGTAACAAGTGTTCAATCAATCTCAAGTCAATCCAATAATGGCGTGATCCAATATTAACAGTAGTTGCAGTCAATAAAATGCCAATCGGATATTAATCGAATCAGAGGAGTAAAATTGGAGCAGGGAAAAATTTTTTATCGGACAGTAGCGATGTGGTGAAGACGAGGAGAGATTATAGGGAGGAAATTTTCAGGAGTTGCAGGGTGGGTCGCAATTAAGTTAATAATAATTCAATTACAATAATTAATAAATCATACGAATTATTATGTACGAAAATACCTCATGCTTTACCACTGGATAGATAGCCCTAGACTAGCTACTAGGCGATAATCATCTCCTCTTACGAAAAAAAGAAACAAGCTAACATGGTCAATTGCTGTCTGCAATCAGCAGTAATATTGACGTCACCGTGTGAATTGAAGAGTCATTCTTGATTCAGCTTCAGTCCTCAGGTCTCTGTTGTTTCAGAGAGATGTCATTCCTTCAGAGTTGAGAGAGCTGCTGGCGTTTCTCTGCTCGCTTTTCTCCGTTTATTTATCTGAAGCTTGCTGCTCTCCCGTTACATTTTCGTCTCTTTGAGGGTACAAAGTGTGCAGCAAAGCGCATCCAGGGTGCTCATGTCACATTGGAGTGCAGCGGAGAGTTGTCTTGTTTTCTCGATTATTCACTACCTAGAGAGAGCGAGACGATACAATTCCTCCCCCAAAGTTAATAGATATTGTGTAGACCCCTTTTGTGTCACTTAGTGACAATTCCGAAATTTCTATTCTCTATTCTCAATTCTCAACTGAATCTTTCCTTGCACGCACTGTGCATCCTTCTTGACACCTTACAATCTACCTAATGGAAATTCTAACTAGCAAGACACCAAGTGCAAACAATATCAGTTGCGTAAATTCTAATAGCCATTGAGTGAGACACTTCTTGCTCGGGCAAGACATAAAGTTAGGCTCTTATGCCAGGACGTGTAGACATCGAATGCTTGTGAGGAAAATACGTGTACATGCAAAAAGTGGCAAATTACAACCCTCGGGTCTTTCCAGACTGATTTATAAATCTTAAGTCCTGAGATAAAAGTGGAATTGAAATTTTTAAAAATTCTAAAAATGCTTTCTACATTCAGCTGAATTGTTCTTTATTTCGAGATTCCTAATAAAGAATAGTGGAGGGAATATTTTTAATTATCTCATGACGGTAGGGTATTATTGAACTTATGAGGAACTTTATGTGCCATTGTCTTCGTGCCATTGCTATCCTTTCGAATTGCTTTGAATTACAAAAGCTAGAATACTTGGGAACCTCATTCTAAACTAAGTTCAGTTATTCAATTGTTAAGTTTGTACCCTTGATAATAAAATAAAATTTTATGCTCCAAACAAATAGAAATTCTTATGAATTTCTGTCCAACTTGCAATTAAAGCCAAAAACCAAAAAAGTACAAAATTAAAAAGATTTGTTGGGTACCACTCTATCAGAAAAACTCATTTTTTTAGGACAGTATCAAAGTATCGACTTAATAGCTCTGTTTTTTTATATTTGTACATAGATAAAAGAAATTACATTTTTCACAAGTCAAACTGTCTAATGAAAAACCTTTACACAAAAAGGTCAGCACAAAATTCAAACGTCTTAAAATCCAATTTTTGGCTCATCAGAGACCATGAAAAACATTACTGCAGGGTTCCAACATGTTTCGAAGACAATCTGTATTTACTTGAGAGACATCATAAGAAGAGAGATTTTATTATAGAATGAATGTTAATTTTTCAGCAAATATTTTTGAAAAAATATGTACATATTTGATTTAAAAATATCAACCCTTATATTCCTTTAAATTTTCCCTGATGATGAATTCTAAATTGACCTCGAAACATGTTGGAATTCTGTAGTAATAGTTTTCATGGTCTCATCTGTTTCTAATAAGCCAAAAATTGGATTTTAGGAAGTTTGCATTTTGTGCTGGCCCTTTTGTGTAAAATTTCTTCCTTACATAATTTGGTTTGTAAGAAGTGGAATTTCTTTTATTTGTCTACAAATTAAAAAGATGTTTACTGTTTTAATTTTGAAAAATCACTTTGTTGAAAAATCTTATTTTTGAAAAATTGGCACTTACTTTTTCGTCGTTCTACCCTTATTTTCTCAATAAGGTATAATAATAATAATAATAATCCTGAAGATAAATAAAAAATTCAGCATGCAAGTACCATGAAAACCCTGGAACAATGCACTACATAACAAGACTGAAAGCACATCCCTCCACTTCCTAAACCAACGGATTAATCGCCAAAGTGACAAAAAGAAGGCATTTGACCGAGGAGTCTTTTGTGTATGTGGACAAAAGGACACGAATGCGAAGCGTCGTTACGAAGAAGCGATTTGAAGGGAACTTGAGGAACGCTAACTACAAGAGACTAAGAAATAAGAAAATAAAAAAATAAAACAAAAAGACCTGTACTTCCGGTTGGTGCATGAGGTAATGTTAATAGTAGGGTGTTACTTCGAAGGAGACACGACCCAAGGGAGTTGGAAAAACCGTTCGTTTCTTTTCGAGCTCTTCCTAAACCTCTCTCTCGCCATTCTCGGCAGAATCCTTCCTTTCTGACCTCCTCTAGTTCTCCCGAACCATTCCTGCAGGGTACGATAATGTCGCAAACGATACGCCCGTTTCACAAATAGTGCTGCAAGCTCTACTAACTGTTGATGTCAATTGTAAATTGTAACTTGTAACCCGAGAGGCAGATGGTAGAAGAGAAGGAAAGAGAGCTTAGAATCGAGAGAGCTTTCGCGAGAGAAAGACAGAAAGCAATAAACACACGAACACTGACGATGCAAGTGCATGCTGGATCATTGATAAGGATCAAAATTCCCTCATGGAATTACAGTTTCTTGTGTAAATCATTGGTCCTTGAATTTCGAGAAAAAAACTTCTTTATTGCTCAACGTCCTCCTTTCAACGCTTGGAACAATTTTTTGACAGTAAATTTTTTTACTTTTAAAGAGACGTATAAAAATCGCATTGAGGGAGGAGCATGTACAATGAAACTCGACCTTAATGATACTCGAGTGCTGCTGAGTCTCTCTTCTTCATTCGGTAATATACTGCACTGTGAAACTTCACTCGCGTATTAAACTCACTGTCTTTTATTTTTTGTTAAATCTTCTTTGGATCCAATTTCCATGGTGCCTTTTCGATAATGTCTTTTTTTCGGTTACTGTTTTTTTGCTAATGTCCTTTTTGATTATGTTTTAATCGACTATTATTCTTCAGTCTTGGCATATTATCTCCGCTTCTCTTTTTTTTTTCTTGTGACTTGATGCACTCACATTCATGGTCTCTTTAGGTTTAGGTTTCGAATTTGTATTCGGCATGCATTTTGTCTAAAAGACTGAATTCTAAACTAATACCTAACACACTTCACACTCCTGACAAAGGTTGCTGAGAAAAAGAAAAAACTGACCCCACAAAACAGTTCCAAGAGCATTTGTTCCAATAGTTATATAAATTTTTGTTACTCTACAGATAATTTATTATCTTTGCAGGGTCTTGTGTTTTTCCTTTTTCGCTTCAGAGTAAACTTTAAAACTTATATTAATTCCTATAACTAGTATCCGAAAAACTGCTATAAATAGTGATCACACTAGAAAAATTACCCTGTATCATTATCACGAGGTAGCTTCTTATCACAGAGCTCTACCTCTTCGGTTTATCAGTCAGATTCTTGAGCAGTGTCACTTAACAGTGGACTCGAGAAAAAAAATCAGTTTGACGGTTTTCAGACCGTGGAATGCTTCTAGGTACGGAAGAAGAAAACACGATTGAAACAAGTTGAAAAAGTACTTTAAAAAAACGTTCTAAAACGTTAAAGTTAAAAAATTAAAGCTTTATAAAAAGTATAATTATAAAAAAGCAGAAAAAGTATAAACCGTGTTAAAAAAGTTAGCTATACTAATACCCTGTATACTTGTATCACTCTATAAGACACTGGACAGCGTTTTATTCACGGTTATTGTCTCTCACTATTGACAGGAATTTTCATTCCCTTTGGCTAAAACGCCTCGGTCTTAACTTTTACATTAAAGCCTATTTTTCGGCCTACCACTGACCAATAGACTTGTCATCGGCATCTGAAGTTCTAAATCCAACGATCCAAAGAATATTACACTAATCTACCAATCCTAAGAATTTAAAAATAATTTAGAAATCAAATTTAATCAGTATCACTGAAAACAAATATTAAAATATAAAATATTTCTGTAAGTTTAAAGTAATTTTAAGTTTTGTAGACTTGAAATCTATGACTCCTAAACCATTTTTAAAAAATAGACTATTCGTAAGTAAATTCTCGGTAATATTCTTATTCTCGTCACGGATATCAAAGTCACGGATACTTTTTCGAACTCTTTGTCGTCTCTTGTTTATCGCATCGTTTCCATGCGTGCCAGAATTTTTAGGAATATGTAAAAGGAACGAAGAAAGACACGCGATGAGAGAATAATCAAATGAAATCAAAATACTGAGTCGGTAAGCGGCGACTGATTAATATGTAAATTAAAAAATGGACCCACCTTAGCTGCAGAAAGGATCAGCAAAACCTAAAACTCGAGTAAGTGTCGAGGACCTTCTATCAGGCCAGTGTTAGACCGGATTAAGAAATCATTCCGAATGCTGAAGACTAAAAATATTCCTTTAAAACCTTTAAAATTCAAAATTACAATTAATTTGAATTTGAAATTTTCATTTAAATTAGAAATTTCAGTTGATTTGAATTTTCCAATTCTATTTAAAACTAGCTTCTATCTCTAAATCTCTAAAAGCTTTTTCGAAAAAGGACTTCAGCATTCGCGACGTCACACTTCCGGCTGAAATTCGTCGTGTCATACGAAAGTCTCGTGTATCGATCAAAGAAAATTACTGTGGTTTATGTGCACTCGGCTTGTCTCTTTTTTTTGCTTGGTCGTGGTGTGGCGGATGTGGGGGTTCTATTCGAAAATTCGCTTGCTTTCAGAACGATTGAGCGGCTGCTTATTGGAAATTGTCGTCGCCCTTGGATCGCCTTCAAGAGAACCCTTGGCAGTTCTCTCTGATTTCTGAGTAAAGAGTCCGAAATGCCTCTTCAGGCACGTCGTGGATGCACCTACCCTCTGGCCACTGGACGCACACTGCAACAAAAGAAAAATAATTTATCAAACACTTGTTGCAAATCCATCGTCCAAATAATAATTCCTCAATAATTCTTATTCCTTGATCTCGAAGTTCAAAATTAATTTACAGATCTGTTACTCATTGAAATAATATTTCCAAATTTTTTTGTTGATTCCAAATCTTCACAATCGATTCTAAAAAAAATGCTAAATCTACTTTGGAAAGAATGAGACTCCAAATTTGTAAAATATTAATTTCCAAGCTTCCAGAATTTGAATAGTGTTTCAGCAGAATAACAGTTTGCGAGTTTAAATCTCAGAGATTTCGAGCTTTAAAATTTTAACTTATTTTTCTTGAATTTAAATTAAAGACAGTATAGGATTTTCTTACAAGCGTGCTGTAAATTGTAAACATCAAAACTTAGTAATTCCTGAAATGGAAACGTAACGTGAGCATGCGCTTTGAAAATGCAAGCGAGAACTTAAAAGGATGCATGTGTCTTAATTTCCATAAAACAGGTGAAAACACATTCAGGATTCAAATGATCTAATTTGAAATTCAGGTCGAATTATCCTTCCCTACGAATTATTATTCTGCCGTCCAAAGTAAAAAGATACTTTGTGGTGATTGAACCACAAAGTAAGTGACTTTGTGGTTTAGGGTTATTCTCTTAAACTTAGCAATGGAAAAGTCGGCCTAAGCGACAATGTCACTTATGTATCTTTTTACTTTGGACGGCAGTATTGCAAAGCTAACATTATTTTCGTCAAGAAGCACGAAGCCACAGATAGAAGTCGGTATTTAGCTTGTGGTTTACTTTAAAATTAGAGAACAATCTACTGAACCAAATAGGAATTAACTGAGTTGTGAAGAATTAATTTAATCCCAAAGAATTTATTTAATCGAAAGCAATCACAGAATACAATTTAAATTAATACCTGCAATTGTCCCTAGGACAATTGAACCATTTATTTATGACTTTGTCTAATATTTAGGATAAGAACAATTCTAAGAAAGAAATTAACTAAGAAAAATATTTAGTATAAGAAAAATTAAATTGTTTTATAGTTGAAATACAAATCAATCTTCAAAGGATCTAAAGGTTTGAGAAAGTAGATTGTTCCTGGAAAGAGGAGAGACAACTCGATAAATGCCGAGCATATTAAGTCTCGATTAGATTAACACTTATTGGTGTTTAGGTAGGAATTCAGTTTCCTGCTTTGAGAGTCGACCACGCCCGAAGAAATTGGAGCGTAACAACATTTACCTATGTTCAAGAATGACTCTCACACCCAGCATCGAAGTCCCTGTGTTTAACGAAGCGGAAGCAGAAAATTATGCTTATATATCACTTCTCTAGCGTAAGTCTTTTGGCAACCGACTGAAATATTTTCGAGACAAAATTCCCATTTGTTTTCGCCTAACGAGCTTTTTCAAGTTCGAATTCAAAGAAACAGTTTTTATTTTACCCTCCAAGAGGAATTTACCTTTCTTTGAAGCTTTATATTTAACAGTTTTTGATTGATTCAATTTTGCATTTAATTTAATTTTCATCAAGAATCAGATTTAATTTTGTTTGCTGCGCCTAAAATAGGTCCTAATGTTTGTGAACTCGGTTAAAATGTAGGAGGCCTGAGCAAATCGACTTGGAGTTTAATCGAGGTGTAATTACAATTAGTCTAGGGTAATTGACACTGGGTTGGTGTCTGGAAAGTGATTAACGTGTTAAGCAGACTGTACTTAATTATCGCAGGTGTGTTGTAGACACTAGCAGATATTTTTTTAGTTTTACACCCATAGAAATATTTTCTTTGAATACAAATTCAGCTTGTTTGAATACAAATTTGAATTCAGCTCACAATTTCCTAAAAATTACAAATTTGGAAACAACTAACTGTTTCTAAATTTATTTCCCAATCGAGAAAATGACTGAATGTTTCTTTCCAGATTACAGTATAAGAAATTGAAATATAAAAAAATGTGTAATAGAAATATTTGAGGGTATGAATATAAATCGAATTTTTCCAAGCAAGTAACCTTGTAGTGTTCTTTTTGCCTGAGGTTTCAAGTGAAGATGTTTCACTACTTGAACGAGTTTGAAACAATCGCCTAACCTCGTAAGGCTGCTACTCGTGATAAAGTCGACCTTAATCCGATCGAGGCCTTATTCTAGTCTAGAGAAAAAAACTTAAGAGACTCGCAAAATTGCCTACAGGCACGAAACAAGTTTTTGTCAAGGAACCAACAGTTTGATTAGATAAACTTATCTCTACACAACTTCCCCCCAAGGCAAAGATCGAGAAACCTCAATAAGAAACAAAACTTTTCGAGAGCATTCCAGAAATCTTCAATTATCAAAATTCAAACTTCAATTTCAAAAAAACCAACAAATTTCTGAAGTTTTTAAAGAAATTTTTTAAATCAAGCCACACATTCAAATTTCTAGAGCCGTTAGAAGAAAAATTTCCAATTTAAACCTGAATGAAGAAAAAAAACTGGGGAAGGAAATAGAGTTACGTGTGCGAAAGGATAATCGATCTGTCAGACGTAATTGACTGTAATAAAGGTACCCAAGGAAGGAAATTGCCTTTAAGTCGATCGATCGTCTTCAGAGATGATGCAACGATAGAAATTCGAGCTGTAGGAAAAATCTCTGGAAAATTCTAGCACCGATTACGTCGATACGATAATCCGCTTTTCTGATATTGAAGCAGACAGAAAAAAGTCAATGCTCAGGAACCTGAACAATCCCAAAAGGAATTGTCAACCCTCAATTTCCCTGAATTAAAATTTGATCAGAGAAAATAAGTTCTTGGGAGGAAATAGTTCACTGGAGTCAGATATATTTAGGTGAACAAGACAATTTGTGTTCGTATCTGGTTCGACTTGAGTAAACACGTCGGTGTGATTTACGTGTTGTTAATGAAGTGCGATTTAACCAAAGTCGTGGAATTTGACGTAAGAATATCTTGAGGAGGATTGATCGGAATTTTGCGTGCCAAGGTGCTGTATCTCCTTGCAAAGCATGTCTAATGAAACGGAAGGTGGCCAATTATTCGTGATCCGCCCAGTGCAGTATCGAAACTGGGTAACGATAAGTGGTGAGAATCGGGCCATGCTGTCTTGCATTTGGAACGTTCTGTGTGATTACTTATTCATCGAATATCACGATGGCTTCCGTGAGTCTCATGGAAATTAGAAAATTCGACCCTGAATCTAACTACAGGTCATTCTGACGACAAATGCTGCTGCTTTATTGCCTCTGTTTTTCGAGAAAGGACACGACATTCATCTTTGGAATTTTCCAATCTAAATTCAAATCAGATGATTAATTAGTCAACATTGACCTGTACACACACTAATAAAACAAAAGATTTCTCGTGATTCAATTCTTGGTTTTTTGAGTTTTTCTCGATTATTTCTTTTTTTCTTATCATTCAAGCTGTTTTGACTTTTTTTTCTTATCTCGCACCGATTTTAAATGATTATTTGCAATGCTCATTAATATTTTAAGATCAGTAGTTACAACTTTTAGTATTGTAGTAAATCTTTTACGCCCGGTGTAAAACAAAGTAAACACGTAATTCATTGAATTTACAATTCAAAATGGATTTTTGATATACAATTTTTTTTATTTAAACCACCTACAGAATTTTCCTAACTTTTTCAAATTTTTTTCAAAATCCCTGACTTTCTCAAAATTTTGCTGATAAAATTTCTACGAAATTGATATTAAAAAAAAACGAACTTGAAAATAATTTACCTGAAAAATAAATAAATTAAATGATTCAATTTAAACAACATTTTATTCATTCTTTTTATATAAGTTGGTTGATTTCAAATTTCAAGAGCATTCGAATTTCATGCTTCAGTAATTCCAAATAAATAATTATTATCGTATAATAATTCCATCTAAAAATTGTTTTATAAAACCGTTTCGAGATTCGCGAAGTTGGCACTCTAGAGTTGAGAGTTCAATAGTTGTTAAGTTCGTCGAGAGTCTGGTTTCAAGGGAAGCATCCGCTGGTTTCTGAAACTGTTATTAATTTTCTTTGCTAGTCTCGCTTGAAACTCCACTTTCGGGCGAGAATTTAACGAGCCTTATATTAAAACCGACAAGGAGTTTCACATTCTAAGACTTGGAAGAAGTCCCACGTGTGCCTAGTCTCTAAAGTTGAGTTTGACTCGAACAGAAACAGCATTTTAAAAAATATGAAAAAAGTTGGAAGATGGATAGGTCGACCGAAAGCAGAATTTTTCAATCCTTCAGGAAAACTATATTATTTGAAAAACGAAATTTAAAAAAAAATAAAACTTCTTTTATTTTTTTTTCCTTTCGATCAACAATCGTGCAATAAAAATAGCAGCAGCGTGCAAGTACAATTTGATTGTACATTTAAAAGCCAAGCAATTGGAGTAAATCGTTGGCATTTATAAATTATTTCAATTGTTTTTCAGTGATATAAAAAATTTAAGATTTATGTATAAATTTGTTAGAATGAGAAAAAAGAGGCAGTATGATTAATTGGTATAACGCAAATAATTTTACTTTTTGTACGTTCAAGTGTATTGCAAAAATAATATATTAATAGATTGCGAGGAGTGGAATAAAACAAATTTACTCCAAAGTAATATTCTTGCTTCTCAACGAAATCGCTAATTATTTTTTTTACTGCTTTCTGAGATGCAACTTTAATTAATTCAAAAGCTTTTTTCTCCACAGAAATTCTACAAAGGTGAAAAATCTTCTAAATTAAGTACTACTGCCCCTTATTTTCGGTGTACGTGGGTGTCTCAAGTACGAGGCTAAAGGAACACCCGAGTTATGAGTAGCTCGTCGAAAAAAAGGAAGCAAAGACAGAAGCTTGTAGAAGCGAAAATACAGATGAGAGTAGAGGAGCGAAGAAAGTCGTAATTTTGAATAAAAGCTCACCGAGTCCTGGCACCGATCCGTCTCTACCCAGAAGAACTATTTGCAAAGATAAACAGAAAATCAGGTCAGAATTGTCAATGTTGCAGAACGATTAAAAGTTATTTTTTCAATGTAAAGTTAATTTTTTTTCTTTTTTTCCTTAATATTTAGATTATTTGTCAGTAGTCTTTAAGTGTTCACGAATTCCTCACAGAGCTTTTAAACAGATTGCGACTGAGAATTCTCTGAAAGCACTGGGAAATTAGAAGCACTTGTCTGCTTGAATAAATTACTTTTCTAAATATGACTCTGTCACGAAAGAGATTTAAAATTGATTTTCACTAATAATCAGTACTTTCAGATAATTAATTTCATTTTGCATTGTGCCTTTCATGTCTTTTGTCGATAAAGAGAATTTTTGAAAAAGTTGATAAAATGAATTCTGTGATAAAATTATAAATGGAATTTTAAATTTTAAATTATGATAACGGAAGTTTTAAGTAAACGTATTATAAAAGAATATTTCAGATGTGAGAATTAAAATAAATAGGTATTGATGTAAATTTTCTCTAAGTCTAAAGGGGATTTGAGTCATCTGAAGTTTTTAATCTGAAAATTGCATGCTTAATCAGGATAATGTGCATTGTCCTTTTTTATATGGAACAACAAAATGGGATTAAATTTATTTTATATCTGCTTTTTCTGAATTACTATCTAACCACGTTATCTTTTTAAAACGTGAATGACAGCAAAAGTAAATATAATTGTTTACGTCTTAATTAAATTTTTTGTCATCCAGGTATTGATTTCTTTGATTATTAAATATCTTTATACATAGTCCATTTTGAAAATTCAAAAATACTTGTCTCAAGTATAAAAATAATGCAAATAATGTGAGCATTTAAAATTCTGATAATTGAAATAATTTATTGTCAAGAATTAATTCTGGAACAAATTTATCTATCTGAATGAGGAAATAAATTCTAGAAACGAAGTTTTAAGGCTATTGTGAATTGCCGTAAGAAAATCCTGCATATTCAAATTAACAGACGTGATTTTCTTCTATTTTTTTTTTTTAATGAGACCGAGGTTGAGCCTTGTCACAGCTAACGGGAAAATTCATTTAATTAAGGGTTGAATTTATGATGATAAAGAAAAGTGTGTGAAGAAGAATGTAATTACATCAAGCTTCTACAGAAGAAACAAATTCATATTCTCCCAGCATGCAGAAATCTGTGTAGAATTTAAAGAATTAACAATAAATTATATTTGGAAATAATTTTTAAACCAAACAAAAAACAATTAAAGTCAGATTAGATTTAAAAGACAAATCTTTAAACGTACTGTAAATAGTTTCCAGACTTCAAATTTCAATTAAATAGAGTTTATTTTTATTGAGAAGTTAAGGGAGACAGTGGAGACGACCAAGAAGCTTTTTAATAGGAATGAAATTGAACTTGACAAGGGAGTATATTGTTCTGGTCTGAGCTGGTGTGAAGCTCCATTTTTCTTGTTGAAATATGATGAAGAAGAGAGCGATAAATTTTTTACTGCCCACGGGGAACTATCGAGCTTTTTAAGGGCACAGAGAAATTTACTCCGGAAGGAAAAATAAAATGTGCAGAGAAAAAAAGAAATGGTAAATAACGAGAGCAAATAACGCATGCTTTTAACTTGGCTCGAGTTTACAGTTTCTTTCTTTATTGCTCATCCTACTTAGGAAAAAAAGTTTCAGCTTAAAAGCCAAAAAAACACGAGTATTATAATTAAAATAAATTAGCAATTAAATGAAAAATTTTACCAAAAAGTAAGGAATTGTTTTTCCTTAGCTAACGAGTAAAAATTCGTCACAAAGTTTGGACATAAACGGAGGAAATAAATCGAAGGGATTTTTTTTCGAGATAAAATAATCAACGATCATGCGAAAAGAAAAAAAACATTGTGAGTTTTGTTTCTGGGTGTAAAGTGCACCCTGGGGTGTGAAAAGTAATGAAAAACTCGACAAAGTTTCATAGGACGTAAATCGTCATGGTACTTTGAAAATAGATGTCTGTTCTAAGAATGGAAGTCCAGAAACTTCGGAATACTCGTAAAAGAGCCGACGAATATTGACAAACACGTTTCCGTAGTTAAATTCTCTCGATTTAAGAGCTTTGCGCCTCCAAACTTCCGGAAATTAAATTCATCTGTCAAATTTTTGCTGCTTATTTAAAATTAAGAAATATTTGAAAAAGAGACGAGAAATATTTGAAAACTCGATAAATCCATCTGAGTTAATTTATCAATATTTAACGAAAAGTTGTAAAAAAAGGAAAATACTTGGATTTAAAATTCAAACAATTTAGACTTTAGAGCTTGAATGTTTTCTGTTCAATTTCCATTAACTTCCAGTGATCTGATATAAATAATAGGATCCACCTGCAGTGAAGTGATTCTTAAGCTTCGATTTCTCCTAATTCAAATATCCATCCAATATAAGCCTTCAGTTTTACTTCTCCTTTGTCAGATTTATCAACGTCAAAAGAAAATGGCGCACAAAGCTTGTTATTCTTTGTCGATCAAGAGATGATACCCAGTATTCAATTTATTTTAAAACTAAAGGTTGATAAATCAGAAATAAACTTAAAAAATTGCAGTTAATTTAAATTAAAATTGTACAAGGAACTTGTATGATCTTATGATAATTACAATTTTATTATATAATAAATTTCTAATATTCTAGTTCTGATGCTCGAAATTACAGATTGGCTAAAGCTCATTATAGTTGCAAATTCATAAAGACACACTGATTGTGCATTCAATAATAAACAACCCCACATCACTGGCTTGAAAATTCATACAGGTTGAACAACTAATTTAAATGGCCAGTTCAATTAGAAACTATCAGCTTTAGGTGAATAATGCAACTATAATATGCTTTTGTTAAAATGATCCATTACTCAGTTCAAATCACTGGACGTTAACGATTGAACAATAATTAGCCTCAATATTGATTGGTAACTTTAGAAGTGAATAAATGAATTTTGAAAAAAAATTGTAATTGTAATTATAGGGATCATAGCGGTTCAGAAATTCAATTTTAGTGAAAATAGGGGACTTCTTTTTCGAAAAAAGTTGAAAATTTGTTTCTTTTAAAAATGCTAAGGAAACCAATAAAAGTTAATAAATATAAAATTTGTATAAGAAAACTCAAATTTCATTAACAAATAAAATTATATTCACTACACGGAGAAAAATGGAGTGTCAAACTGACACTCTGGAGGGTTGTCCTAAGTTGAACTTCAAATATATTCAGTCTATCTAGAGTGTCAAACCGATTATCTATAGTACATGTTCAACTTGAATATTCAGATATTCAAGTTGACTATCTTAGAGGATAGTTAAACCTACAGAGTGTCATTTTGATACTCCATTTCTCTCCGTGTACAACTAAACCAGCAATTAAATTATAAAGGTATTGGACCACACCATGAATGATCATCTGAAAACGATTGCGGTCATATTTTAGAAAAATTTTTTTAATTGGTTTATAATTATTTCTTATACTTCTAGATTCGATTCATGTATTTTAAGTATCATAAATTATTTTTCATTAAGCCAGAAAAATTTTTTGAAGTCATGTGAACGTGTGAAACATGACGATGATAGTGCGTTATTTTTAGAATGAATTATTCACTAAAGTTATTTATTTAAAATTAAGTAGAGAAAAACAGTAAGGGATGATTTAAATTTATTATCTATAATGCTATTTTGGAGTTATAGTTGAAATAGTTTGATAATTTATTACAAGTAAAATACATTAACAAAAATTTTAAAACTTGTTTTAACCAGTAGAGAAAAACAGTAAGGGATGATTTAAATTTATTATCTATAATGCTATTTTGGAGTTATAGTTGAAATAGTTTGATAATTTATTACAAGTAAAATACACTAACAAAAATTTTAAAACCAGCCTTTTTCCATGGTATTCCGTAAAATTATCCATAAAAATTTAGTCCTCCAGATTTTCGTCTTCGAAAACTTGAAAAGTAAGCAACTTATATCTATTACTCATAAAAACGTCTCGGATGTACCTAGCGTAGTTTTATTTTAAATCGCATTTAAAATTTTGTCTCGACCGACCGATTTTGACAGACTTAACCAAAGTAGGTTTGCTTCAGTTTGCTTTACATAATTTGGTTAAGTCTGTCAAAATCGGTCGGTCGAGACAAAATTTTAAACGCGATTTAAAAGAAAACCACGCAAAGTACA
>JBAGKK010000088.1:440467-459588 GCA_037177015.1 Euceroptres primus
ATATTTATAAGTATAAGAAAGTCATGCACACCTCAATCTTTCTGCCCTCAACCACGGTGCCGTGTAGCCTCTCACGTGCCCGGTCCGCGTCAGCACTATTTGCGAATGTTACAAAACCGAATCCCTGCATGCAAGGACAGACAAAACAACATGCATTAAACTCAACTTACAGACTGCCGCGCTCCACATGCACCTCTTTCTCGACATTTTTATACATTTCACATTTTAAAAGTCTGGGATTCTTTCAGACTCCAAAAGACATCACTTCATTCTCAAAATTAGTCTCAGAATTGACACTAATTTTTAAAGAAAAGAATTTTTAGAAGAAACCAACAAATAATAAGTTAGAAAAAGTGATCCTCAAAGTTTTTTTAACATTGAAGAACCCTTATTAATAAAGTAGATTCGTAAAAAAAATATTAAGCTAAATTAAAAAACTGTTTGGTTCAGTCAAGAAAATTAAGAACCCTACAAAATAGCATTGAATCAAGAAAATATTGTCTCAAATACGGACAAACTAATATTTTCTTAACTGAAGTAAAGGAGAGGTTGCAATAAGCCTTGTTTTTAGCCCCAGAATCAGGAAAAAATTTTTTTTACGAAAATGAAAACTCGAAAGTGTTTGATTTTTTTTGGATCCATATTCGTCTACTTAAGACATTTTTTACGTTTAATTTAAATTAAATGATTTTTCGAGAGGCTAAAAAATGTCTACGGTAAATTAAAAATCTTTTTTATCTTCTCGACAAATCATTCATGTAACTTGAATGGTGCTTGGTCAGAAAATGTCTTTTAAATAGACAAATATGGGGGGGGGGGAAATCAGACACTTTCGAGATTTCATTTTCGTAAAAAAATTTTTTTTTTCCTAATTCTGGGGCCAAAGATAAGCCATATTGCAAACCATCCTTTATCTTTTCTTGAAACAAGAATTATATACATAATTTTACAGTTTATCATTAATAATCCACTTTGAGAAAACTTTTTGGTTTGAACAACTAACCATTTTTCTGTAGAAGAATCCCAATGATTTTCGGTGTCAAAAAACATTTCGATTTAAACAACAAATCTAGTTTCTTTCACGGAAAAAAATTTAATCAGAATTCTAGTTATTTTAACCACACTGAAAAAGTAACATTGAATCAAAAAAATATTGTCTCAAATACGGACTAACTAATATTTTTTTTACTGAAGTAATTTTTTTTTCTTGAGACAAGAAAAATTTACTTTAGTGCACTGAGAAAAATGTTTGTTTGAGTCAAACAAACATTTGTTTGACCGTAAGCAGAATTAAATTTTTTTCAGTGCAAGAAATGAGATTTTTTATCTGAATCAAAACGTTTTTTGACTCCAAAAATCACTGGGATTCTTCTATAGTAAAATGTTTAGTTGTTCTAACCAAAAAGTTTTCTCAAAGTGCATTATTAATTGTAGCTTTAATATTATTCTTTGAATTTTTTTTTAATTAGCACTGGCGATATTTGTAGCTCTCGATCTCTTATTTCAGAATTTCTCTTTTTTATGCTTCTATCTTGTACATCGAGTACTAATTAATTCATCTGAGTGCCAGATGAAAGCAAGACTCCTTGAGAATATGCTTTTTTTCCTTTTGGTGCATCTAATTGTGCCAGACAGTGCTTCTTTTGTCGAGAGAGCGAGACAAACGAAATCGAATCTCGACAGTGAAAGACTAAGCAAGTTTAAATGGATATGGAGTATCTTTTAAAAGGAGTATTATCCAGTCAAATGACTTTCGTAAATCTGACTTGAACTCAAGCTATCGATTCAAGATTTCACAGGAGGGGAAGCTTTGCCCTCAAGCCTAAGCTTCTTAAATAGATTTAATTGATTTCTGAAATTGCTGATTCTAACGATGTCATTTTGAAAATTTTATTTTATTAATCCATTTAAAATCAGGCAGGTTTTGCACTTCAAGCTACTCTAAAATTAAGAAAGAATACATACTTAAATATCTCTGTTAATTTAAAACATATAGAGATTTAAAGGAAAATTTGGTCATTTTTTGAAAATTTGTTTTCAAAACTAAAATATTTATTAACATCTCATTTTATGTTCTCCCTACTTCCAACAAAAAAACATATTTCGACGAAAAATTCTGCGACTTGTAGTGTAGAACCTGTCCGACTTTTAATGGATTTGAATTCGATTTCTGTCATTTAGGAAATAATTTAATTAAAAGAGATCAATGAAATTTCTATATCATAATATAAAAATTGAATGTTATATCAAATTTAATATAAAAAATTAAAAATTGCGAATGTGTAATCAAATCGTCGAGAAGAAGTGCTGCGAACGCCTCATACTGCTTACGGAGACGCACCAAACAACGTGCAACAAATAAGTAAATATAAAATCATGGTAAGAAATCATGGTCATGGTCACATTAATCATCTCATTATATCATATCATTTCATGTCATTATAGTAATCGAGATATCATTGATACTATTGCTGTTTCCAGGAGGTGCGTAATAAATCAAAGAAGGTATTAAAAAAAGTATCTAGGATTTCGATGATAAAGATCAAAGAATATTTTGTAGGTTATAAAGTCTGTAATGATGTTCGTGTATTTTGTTTCATGTATTGGTATTTCGTCTATCAAAGTTTCCAGGAATATTCAATAAGGAGGAAAAAAGGAAAGGCAACATATTCTTATTCTTCGGAAATATGAAAAATGACGACTTAAAGGATCAAGGAGAAAGTAATACTGATTTTCGTATTCTCTTATTACTTTGGTGCATCTAACAAAAGGTAAATATACATTTTTTGCTGCAGAAAATTCCGGGGTTATTGTCAATGATGGAGAATAATCCTGAGTGAAGAATAATCTCGAGTTCCAACGAAAGTTGGTATCCTTTGTTGTTTCCTCTCTTTCAGAAAGGATTCAGGACAAGTTTAGAGGGATAAAAATAAAGGATGGCTTTCAAGGATAATGTAGAACAAAAGAAAAGAAAGCTTTCTGAGCTTTTGTAGATGTCTTCAATCAAGAAGATTTTAAATAATGGTTCGAGGGACTACAATAAATCTAGAGAGGAGAAAAGTAGAATAATTGAAAATTGGAGAAAAATGGTTAAAAATTGGGATAGAGATAAAAATAATGAGCTTCTTCTGATATCAGCTGATGTGTCTGGGGCGAAAATGATAACGTGAGGCGACGATGAGAGGGTGCAGCGAAATAATTGAGTTTCGCATCGAGGGTCGAAGTTTTGTCAGAAGTGGTTACACAAAAGCTGTTGGCATTTCAGAAATTGCATTACTACTTGAAATCAAACAGAATTCTGTTTCCTCTCTCCGGCAAAGTGATGTTCTTGAACCAAGGCAATATTGCTCCTGATATTGTACCATAAGAGAAAGAGGAACAAGAAACCTGAACAAAAATGATGTGAAACAAAAAATAGAAGAAAAACACTCCTTCGGTGGATTTTCTATCCTCGATTCTCATATTCTGTACAGTATCATCACAGCTTTAGGGTGACGTCGGAAAAACTCTTCTCAAGTTTGGAAGTTTCTTCTCACTTTTTTTTTCTCTTCTGGATATTATTCCTGCCAATCAAAGTTGTCTGGAACTTCTTTTTCCAGACAAAAACTTTGACGAGGATTTAATTTAGACGAACTTTAGATATAATCCTAAATTTAAGACTTTTGTAAGATAAAATGGAGCTGACTAGTTGGAAGCTACAGGCTTCACAGCGCAAAATGCTCTAAAAACGGCGAAACAGAATGATTTTTTCATAAAAATAGGGGGAAATTGGGAATAAGTTATATAAATTACAACCTTTACGTTGAGGGAGGGAGGCAAAAACAAAAAATCCTTTTATCAGAAATATTGTTTTTTTTTTTAAATTGTTGCAATTTAAAGGAAACTTAAAATATTGAAATCGTAAAATATACTTGAAAACATCCATAAAAATATTGAATTTTTTGGTGGATTTTATTAATTTTGTCTGCATTTAAGGAGGAAAACAAGAAAAAAGGGAAGTTTCTTGAAAAAGGGGCGAAAAGGGGAAGTCTTTTAAAAAATGAGGAAAATAGAGGAATATGGAAAAGACTGTGAAGCCTGAAACTAAAATCGAAATTCAAGGAGTCTTGAGTTAGGTCTATTTACACGAAGTCGAGGATTATGTGGACGGAAATTAAATTTAGAGTTAGTGAATTCAAAGCACTTCTGTTAATGCTTAGTCGTTGATGAAAGCGGTTCATGTAATTTGCGCCCTGGGGTTTCCCGACGATAGCCGGTACATCGCACTCGTAAATCCGATTCTCGGGGGATAAATGGTTACGCGAATTTGCGTTCATAAAGAAGAGCAGAACACGGGAGGGCCTCAAAGTCAGAGGTTAACCTGTGGTTTAAACGAGGTCGAGCCGGACCTGATTGGAAAATGGAGCTGAACCTCCTCATGCTGATAGTTCGGCAATTGTTGCGATTGCACTCGAAATTGTCTGACAATGAAATAAATTTTCTTTGATTTACGACTCAGTAGAGGCACATCACAATAATTTATCGCCCGTTTCCTGCAACCGAGTGTCTATAAAGAGGCTCGTTTAAAATTGTTAACAATAACAACTGGAATCGTAAACTTTTCAAAGGACGATGTTTATGATTCTGCAAATCGTTCATTTTTCAATCTTTCCTTGCAAGATTTAGGTAACTGCAGTTCGCAAAATTTCTAGAGCAACGAAACTTTCTTTCACTTTTTACACCAAATCTTAAGATCAAAAATTTATCAAAGGAAAACACTATCATTCGTCAAGAACTTGTGGAGCATAAACTCTTTTTTACAAAAATTTTTCATACTGATATCATATTTTTCTATTCAAATACGATTATTTTCCACCAGAGAAAGTTTGGTCTGGGAAATTAAATGTTTCGTTGTTCGAGAAACGATTTTTATAATTTTTATAATCGCGTAGAAAATACTTGCAAAAGTTTCAAATTATGAACTTGTTAAATTCTCTTGCAGATTAAAATCTACAATTATTACGCTTGTTCTCATGCGTCGGAGAGAAGTCAAAGATTAATAGATCATTTTTTAGCAGAGTCAAGTGCCGTGCATGCGGCTTATAATTTTTAATGTCCGATAGCGCCTTGTGCTTACGATCTCGAGCCACGAAAACTTTAACCACAAAAGAAGGATAAAAATCAGCTCTGACCACCTTAACTATCTCAGAAATCGATTAAGACCCCACTTTACTACAATTTCTGCAAATCAAGATCTCTAATTAGTTCCGAAGCGATCCTCGTTCCTCTTAAATTGTTAAGTTTCCCCTGGGAATATTTACAGCGAAGCTATAGAAGTTTCCTTTTACCTTCTAGATAGCTACCAGTAAAATGTATTAACTAGCTACTCAGAATCTTCGAGAAAAACGAAAAAAAGAAAAAAGAAAAAAGAGAAATAAGTTTCACAGGACTTGAATAAAAAGGAGATATTCTCTCGATTAAAGGAGCTTTCAAGAGACCTGCTGTTTCCCTTGTGAATAGCAGAATTTCAGAAGTGCGTCAATCAAACAGAACCTGGCAAAGCAGTTTGACTTTTGATTGTTGAAGCGAGGTGAGTTAGCTTAATTGAATCCTTAAGTCACTGCCCCGAAACAAACTGATTCAGTTCACAGTCTAACCCTTGGGATATGACTTTGTGTGCTCTCGTTTTAATGCCTTGTGTACTTTACCAGCAATTTACACTGAAAGAGAATTCAATATTTCTCTTGAAATTTTTTAATTCACATCTGTCTATTCAATTATCTGCAGAAAATTAAAAGAGAACCACAACATAAATTTGGAATATAAACGAAGGGAAGTTTTGAATGAATTTTATTAAATTCACTTTTCATTTTCCCATTTCAGAGGATAAGCGTTGCAAGTGAATATTTCCTGGAGTGTGTAATTTGTAACGAGGGATTAACAGGTTTTGACGAGACGCCTATTTTGTCTGCGGGGAAGGTAAGCGAGTTTCCAAGTCGTAATTGCGGACCAGTGAACCGTCAACCCAATTAGCAGACTCATGAAAAAATTCTCACGGAAGCCTCCCTCGGGAAACGACGAGGACACAAAGGTATACCATTAATTATTTCATGAATAACCACACGCGCCATACGCACAAGACTGCATATAGTAAATATTCGTTTGACCCCCGACCCACGTCATGTGTCTTGAAAATGCTGTGTTTCGAGGTACACTTTTTTACTTCTTTTTTTTCTCATAAAGTGCGACAAAGCGTAAAAGCTTTAGCTTCGACAAATTAATTAAGTTCTAATTAAAATCCTGCCATCTACACAAATCCTGTAACGAGTCAATCTTCAGCTTTGAAAACTAAAGAAAGAAAACGTTAAAATGATCTTTATAAAAGTTAGAAATACAGTCTAATTATTTTTCCAAGTTCTGAAAAGCCTTGAAGATTCAAAATAGCGATTCTGAAACTTCTTTATAACAATTTATCAACTCTGAAAGTTTGAAGATACACAAAACATCACTGGATGATTTTTCATTATGGAAAACTTCTTAAGTCCAAGCTTTCAGAAAAATCTGAAACCCGAAAACATCCGAAAGAATCTTGAGAAGAAAGTATTCTGAAAAGATCTGAGAAGTGAGATTAGGCCAACTGCAAGTTTCCAAAGTTGAGCGATTCAGCTACTTTAATACGAAGCTCGTCTCATTAATCACGAGTTGCTATCGACGAAGTCGGTCATACGTGCTGCCTTTGTATACAAACATGTACGTCGTCGGTGCATACAAGGTTCCTACAATTTAACCCTCCGACCGAGAGTAAGTTACCTGCGGAAGCAAACTGATATGCATAATTATTATGCTTTCTCGTAGATCCTCATCAGGCACGCCATCTTGGCGTGACGCTATAGCCTCGTCACCCTAACACGAATGAAAAATTTTACCTCCTCCTTAAAAAAAAAGAAAAAAAAAAAAACATAAGTTCTAGATGAATCAAAAAAAAGTTCAAAATGATCTGCAATAAAAATGAACTCTCATAATCATTATTTTTAACTTTATTGGGTTCATCTTGAACTCGCTTTTTTCTGCATACACCTCCCCCTCTTATTTTTTCATTTTACTTTTTTCGGATGCTTTTACACTTGAATATATTTATATTGGACGCTCTTTTTCTAGATTATGGAGTGAACTGAATTTCTAAAATTCATAGTAATCATATTTAGAATGCTTTTGCATTTGAATATAATCTCTTTGATTCGAAAAATTGAATTTTAAATTCATTTAAATTCGAAAGCTTTTAAGTTCAGGTTCTTTTGAATCCATAAGTATTCAACTTATAGAGTTTTTTTAACATATGCAACTTGAAATTGGACTTTTAAATCCTTAAGTCTTTTCTCTTGTAAATTTTCAAATTCGTATAATTTTTTGAAAGTTTACAAATGTTGCTTTTAAGCTTAACTGTTTTTAAGTCTGATGCTTTCAAATTGAAGTATGTATTTTTAAACATGAAACTATAGAATTCAAAATCCCTAAAATATCTCAATTTGATCAGTTTCGAATTTTGGACACTTTTCAACAAACACTTTGTCATTTTTAAATCTTTATAATCTCAAAATATGTAAAAATGTTGATAAGTTACTAAATATTACTAATAAACCCATAAATTTTAATTAAACAATTTGATTTTAATTCTTATAATTTTGCCAATTTCTAATTTCTTTTAAATTGTTTCAAATATTTATGCCACTTCTTAATTTTTGTTATTAATTTTGTTTTCGTAAATCTATTTGCTCCTGGTTTTAAACAGGAAGTACGGAGATCTTACATAATTTCTTTCTTATTTTATTTTATTACAAAATTGCCAGAGCAGACAGACGGTATACATGAGAGCTATATTTGAATTAATAGAGCCTCCTGAGATGCACTTCACGTAATCGGGTTAAACCGTGACTCGGATTTTCAAAAGCTGATATATTCTGAAAATGAGAGAGTGGGTTGAGAAGTGTCGCTTGGGAATGAAGGAAGTACTAAGATCATTATTTAATGACCTTCTGGTCCAGGGAGTTATCTACCATTCTAGCCACAGTAAATTAATAGAGATAAGCTTTTGAGTAAATGTTTCTTTCTAGTAAATCCCATAAGAGTCTAAATTTAAGAGACTTAGAATTTACAAGCATTATTTGTGATGATTTTTCCACAAAAAGATCCAAATCTTCAATCACTACTATCAATTTTACGACTCGTTCAGCGTACTTTTTAGAAAGTAATATTTTTCTTTAATCTGTTATTATGAGTAGGCAAAAGTAACCATGCCACTGCAATTTATGTCTTTTAATATTCAATAGTCCAATGCCATAGTGTTTCGATAATCGATAATGTTCAGTATCAGACCCACCCTCATGCCGAGGATAAAGAATATTCATAATAGAATATCACTGGCTTTAAAAATCCATCTCTCCATTTTTCAATATCACAATATTTCAATAGAATTGCCCGACGCAGCTTTTAGTTTCGTCATTTGATACAGTGAGTGTAGGTTTTTTGTAATCGACGAGATGTATTCAACAATAATTTTCCCCAGCAAATGTCTCCGTGAAACTCTGTATTTTCTCACAATAAAAGGCAGGGACTGGTCACTGTTCGTTTTCTAGGCGACTACATCGACAATAAAGAAAACGTTTCAGTGATCAAGTTTTCATCTATATTGTTCTGCCTCAGTTTATCTTTTAACGGCGAGTTTAGCGAATCGAAGGCTGTTATTCATGAAAGAAAAGGCAAACAGAACGTTAACTGATGGAAACGAGCTTTGACCGAACAAGGCTTTGCGGACAGACCAATGTGGATGCAGACATAAAGGGAGACGAATGAATTGACTGGGCAACGAAGCGCTGCGCGCTGATTCAAAATGACTGATAGGTCTCTGTACTGTAATCCAAATCCTGAACTAGCGAGGAGGAAATCCATTGATTGGTAATTGATCTTTTTAAGTCTGTGTCGATCTCTGTCAACAAAGAAACACGTGAACGTGGCTTTTCATATTTGGAGATTGACCTCACACAGCCTTTAAAAACAGAAATGGAAAAATTAAACTAATGCTGATGGATTTATAATTCTTGTTTATTAAAACTTTTTCTAATATTCGTGTTGGTGCCTGGAAGGTGAAAATATTCCTTCATTTAATGAATTCCTCTTAACAAGATGCTTTAACCTCCCTGGTTTTCCACGCTTCTTGAGAGTCTCTCCAAAAGTTCAAGAAAAGAGGAAAATTATAGCGGTAATGATACATCGAAAAAAATTTTTAATTTAAAGTCCAGAACACCTGCTTTGAATATTGAATTAAATTCACTTGAATAAATGAATTTCGTCTCTTAGACCGAAAAAAAATTACTGATTTAATAAGATTTTATGATTTAATCTGACCAGTGAATTTGAAATTAAAAATAGTCTGTCTTTTTTCCGGAAGAAAGGAAGTAAGGGAGGATATTTTCCCTCGAGTATCAGAACATGAAAATAATTTCGTCGACGATAACCCTTAATTCGTGAGCACGTTTAACGAGATTAGCATAGTTATCAATCTCTTCTAACGTCTAACCTCTAAAAATATAACACAGCAGGTGCTCGGAATTCGAATTATATTCAGAGTAACGGTAATGGCAGACTTGTGCTCGAAAGAGAATATCGACAGTGAAAGGGGTTAAGAAGACTCCTTTCACAAAACCAAGGCCAAGGTGAATGTGGAAATTCACCTACCAATTTAAAATCAGATTCTAAAATCAGATTTTAAAACAAGATTTTCTGAATAACTGGAGACTTGCTCACCATTATATTTAATTTCACGAATAAACATAAAATAATGATCTGTTATCTTTGAGGTAAAATATTTTCGTATAAGCCAAATATTTTTTGAGAAAGCTATTGAATTTTAAGAATTTCTTGTCTTTTAAGATTATTTCTACAAATTCTTTAGATTTAATTTTCCACTAATTGGAGAATTATTGGATTAAATTGTTGAGAAAAGGAGAAAAAAAGTTATAAATGTCGTATGATGGTTGTTTAGCATTGCCAGTAACGAATGAACGATGTGAATCGATATACAGAATGTTCGACGACAGGGAAAACGATCGATGTGACGATATGAAAAAACGCATATACACGAGTCACGGACGTGCACGCTGAATATGAAATAGGGGCTGGAACTCGTTATAGCGGAATCGTTATTTGCAGAAAAATGAGAAAAGAGACAAAGTCGCCTTCGTCGCTTTCCAAGCGCACTTAAAAATTTCCGGTTTTTTGCTAGGGGTGAAGGAAAAATGTAAAGATAAACGATTTCCAATAAACAGACAGAAGCGGTAATTTTCTTTGTTCGCAGAAAAAAAGACAACTCTTTTGAAAATTTTGAAATTTATGTTCATTTCATTTCTTTTCTCCGAGCTTTGAAATTGGATTTTCATGTTATAATGTTGAATGAAAATTTTCAGACTCACATCTCTAGTAAAAATCAAAAAATATATCTTTGAATCTTCAATCATTAAATTATATTCTCCCTTTATTCCAATTTTTCTAAAACTCTTTTACTAAAAAAGCAACAACTTTAAACAGTGCACACTTTGCGGATTGCTATCGGAAATGTAGAAACACTCAAGAAAGGTAGGGGCGATAAATATTGTGATTGAAGAGCGGGAAACAAAGCTCGAAATCCTATCGGTTTAAACAGGAAGGTTAGGTCAGAGAGTGGAGGTTGATAGGTGATTTAAAGATGAACAACAAGAGCTCGAAACTCAGAGACAGGGTTGCAGTCTCGACTGAAGTGATGACCGAAGCTGGAAGCAACGATATAGAAGCGTACAAAACATTAGGTATTACGAGAGTGAAGTAGAGAGTCGAGGGTGAATCTGTGAGACCAGGAATGATTGGTTCGCGTCTGTATGTATGTCCTGTGTTCGAGTTTTCTGTATGAAGTGCACGTTGGTGAAGAAGGTCGAGATTTATCAAGCCTGGCCAACTTTTTCGTCTGTTTTCCCTTACACTCCAGAATTGGCCGATTCTCATAAACCGATGAATCGTTCCATCTCGAGAGAAGCGAAAAATGAATGAAAAAGTTTATCAGACTGGATCTTCTCCCTTCAATATTTTCGAGTTAGTAATTGACGGATGATCCATGAAATTTCAAGACCTCCTTGAAGGTTTTAGCGATTTTTTCTATCCCTTCCGGAAGAACTTTCAAACTCGTTTCATCCTTTCGATGCTTGGCAAATTATACTCTGAAAAATAATTAAATAATTAAGGAAACTAAAATGATATGATAAACAAATGTTGACTTGTCAAAAGATGTTTTAAAATAAAAGCACCGAAAGGAGAAAGGGATTTTTTTTCTTGGGTGTTTCGTAAGATCAGACATGTGGCGTCCAAGTTCGTTGGGGATTTTGGGAATAAAGAGTGTCGAGAAAAATCTTGCGACAGGAATCCGCCGAATGGTGAAAATGAAGCAGCTTCTATGCTAAACACATACGTGAGTAAAAGAGGTAAGCATGGGCCTTTTGTTAAGTACCTGTCTCACCTACATGAAGCGTGCGTCTACTATTTACATATATATATATTTATATAATACGTAGTACGTATAATAATAAACTTTGGAAGATGCAATAGTACGTATCTCATGCTGTTTTGCAGGTGGTATTAGTATAAAGTCTCACGCGGTGTGAAGATACGTGTACCAGCGACTAAAGGGACGCCCCCGGTCTGAGCTTAGAAACGAATTTAATCAACGACAAAAGTCGCAATTGTCACTTTTCTTCTATCGTCTATCGTCTTTCGAACCATCGATCCACGCCTAATCGATGGCAAGAGGAGAGAAGATTGAAAAATCTTGAAGAACTTGAAATTTCTGTTGGATCAAGAGGGATAAAGGTGGGGAAATTAATTATTGAGAGAGAAAAAAAATCAATAACAGCATCGGACAACGAGATGAGCGAAAAGTTTCATCAAATCAAATGGGCAGCATCTCCCGAGGTTTCCTCTACGACAGGAAGTGACGACGCTCGAGTCCCCTCTTTGTACCGGAAGTGAACCGCTACCTCAATTGCGAGGAGAGAAAGACCGATGAGACAAGTTTCAAAGTCCCTGTACTAGGAAAATTTACTTCTGCTGTTCAAGCACTCAATTTGTTTCGCCTTGACAAGTGCACAAATTTCTATTCAGGGTGGAAGTTGAATTATTTCTATAGAAAATCTAGTTTAAGTGGGGGAAAAAAATTTATAAAATTAATAATTTAATTTGTAATTTGGTAATTGGTAACTTCTACTGTGAGAACAAATTTTAGAATGGAAAAATTGGTAACAGGATCAAAAAATAAATATACTCTGCATTTACTGATAACAAATTATTTGAATATTTAATTGAGCTGCTAACGTCAAACTTTTCGAATTATAAAATGATAATACTAGCATTAATTATTCAAGATTGATATATGAAGACAGGGAGAGTCTATCGCTTTTAAACATTGGTAAATTTTTTCAATATCTATATTGAAAGCACAATAGATTACACGTTTACATTTTGAATATGTATCTAAATTTGTTGAATACAAGGGACCACAATCTCTACTTTTTAATGTAGGGTAAGTAGGGGACTTTTTTTTTACCAAAAAAGGGCAAATGGGGAAAGTGGAAAAAGGGAAAATATCTATTTTCAAGAATAGCACTTCAGCCCTCCAGGGGACAAAGAAAAAAAATAGGGGATCGACAGTGAAAATTTACTAAGAAATCAGAGACTAATCACTGAAATTCCAGTAATTTGTCACTGATCACTGAAATTTCAGTAACTTTTTCTACTGGGAAATCAGTGAAAAATTTCTTGAATTTCAGTTATTAGTCACTGATTTCTCAGTGAATTTTCACTAATTGAGGTAGCCAGAAATGTGTCACTGATTCAAATTTAGCAGGGTGTCCAGCGAAGCCCAGATTTAAAATTCCCTGATTTTTTTCCCCTGAATGTCTCTTACTTTCCCAGACTTTTTTCCTTCATAAGTTTTTACTTTTTCGTTTAAAAAAATAAGAGATGTATAATAATACAAAAAAAAGGTATAAGATTATACTGAAAAACATTATTTCCAGTTTTTTCAATGAGAAAAAAGTTTCCTGACTTTAAAAAAAAATCCCTGACATTTCCCTGGCCAACTGAATTCCCTGACTTTTCCCTGTACTCTGAACACAGAGAGCAAATATAAAGATCATCTGAAAACACGAAAAATGAAATTTTGCAATTGTGGTAGCGGTTCTTTGGTATTAAAAGGTTGTCGACCGTCTGTATAACCAATGGGAGCTAAATATTAAATAACGATAAAAATGCGGAAGGCTAGCTAGTAAAAATGCAACAGCTCGTCTAACAACTACGAGGACTAACACCATTGGTTATATTGTAGGTATGTACGTGTCACTGGCACATACGCGGTGTAATCGCAGTGTACCGACCGTTTCAAAAGCAATGGCGTGCAATTACAGAATGCTCTAGGACGTAGAAAGCTAATATAATTATGAGAATCGTGTGTAGTGATGTAATGACACTCTGAGCGATCAAAGAGCAAGTTTATCGGCCGGACTTTTGAAACGTGGGCGGTGACACTCTCGTATTTTTTGGCAGTACTTCAAAATTCTCTCTTGTTTTCCAAAATGCTGAACTTCATTAGGGATGCCACATTCCATTTACATTGACGAAGCTTTCGAGAGTGTCTCTCTTTCTCTCTCTTACCGATAAACCACAGTGCTTTTACAAAATGTAAAAACCTCTACAGACCAAGTAATTTCTCTTGCCACTGAGTATACACATCATCAGATAAACATTTATGTAAAAATACTCATTTTGCAAAAGCAATATGACGCCTGAAAATCTGGGTTATCGACCGACTCGACGGGATTTCAATTCCACCTCATTTACTGTTAAAAACTCACTTAAAAGAGAATTTTATTTAGAATTTAAATCTCCCCTAAAATAAAATTTTATTCCTATAGTAAATTTTACTTGGAATTGAATCTCATTTTATTTGGAACGTTAGCTAACTTTATGAGATCCCGTCTCGTCGCTCTTTAAGCCGAGGTGAAAAGCATCGGCAACGCTTACATTTTTATCTTTTTTTTTCCTTCTGTAATTTTTCTCGAGTTGCTCGCCTCGAGCTTTTCAGCCAAGTAGACTTAGGATACAATTTTCTTACATTGTAGTCTCTTCCGCTAACTTTAAAGCGCAAGGTGTTTGAGTAGATAGAGGCAATATTTTTCTCGAATAGGTGCTAGAAACATTCGACTTTGAAGAAAATTATATCTGGATAGCTCGTAAAAGCTGAGGACGAATAATCCGGTTGCAAAGGATTTTAGCCTTTAATTAATCGCCACCATGGAAAGTGGAAGCAGGTTATTCAACGTTATATGTACGATATGTGATTGGTTATTATGCCAGCGGATGTATAACGTCATGTACTTCCGGCGCTAGGTTCACAGCTCTCCTCATTATCGGTTAATTGACGATTAATAATGATTCGCACGCTCGTGTTTCGCCTTTCGACTATTCCAATAATGATGACTGACTTTTAACTTGTTGTCGAAATAAAATCTAGTAAATATTTAATTTAATAAATACTCAGGCCTGTCAGCGACTTTCGAGACTGGAAAAAGTTGAAAAAGTGACAATTTTTTCAAAAAAGTGTTCAAAAATGAAAAAAAAAAGTGACTCGCAGTCAGGCCTGAAATACTCGTAATAAATTTGAAAGCAGAGAACAATTAATTGCATAAAGAATTTAATTATAAATAATATCTTAATAATATCTTTTATATACTTGAAATTAATTTTGAAAGATCCAAAGTTTTGATGCTGATAAAGTTGAATTTGCGAGTGTAGATTCAAAGTGACGTAAAGTGGAAGGCATTAACTTGTGCGAAAACGAGCGTTAAATTAGTTTCGTGGTGCGTGATTCATTAGAGGAATCGTTCTTCGAGGGATATCGGGTCAGGGCTGACGATAGGACCCGACACCAGGGCAAGTTGGCAGTAACACTGCGGGAACTTGATAAAGTGCACCTGAACGTACTTGACGCAACTGCACTGAATATGCAAGCTCACCGGATGCCGGCTGTCGTCACGATGTATTGCTGCGGATCTTATCCCTGAATACTGTCATCCATATTGAAACCTATTTGAATTTCAAACCCATTTTTTTTAGCTCGGCAACTTTCTTCCGAAAGGCAAGAAATCCTTCCCTAGTCTGAATAGAATTTACCAACTCGAACACCTTGATGCTTTTCAGTTTGGAAACTAGAAAATTAATTTTAATAAACGTTGCCGATGAGCTGAAAACAATCAGAGAGAGCAGAATTATTTATTAATGCTTGTATTCAAAATAAGAGTCAGGACGAAATAAATAATTAAAATTTTTAATCGAATTTGATAACGGAAGCTGTGACTGGCGGAAAAAAGGGCATGGAGCCAGGAAACGTGGAGGGATTCTGCTCTCTCCTTGGAAAGATTATTGCGAGTGGCATTCTTGTTCCAGGATGTCGATAGGCACTACGGGTTTCCCAATAAGTTCGGCCGACCGTTAAGGATAGGGCGAAGTTGCTCCCATGTTGAAATCAAGTCACGCGCGCCTGGGCTTTCATGGGAAGCTCGAAGCCTTTTGTGGGTTTGGAGATGCGTGACAGAACAAGACTCCCTCGAATGGAACTACAGAATTTTATGAATTTACGAGCTACGTCGCTCTACGTGTGCCGAGTCTCAACTTGGGCCGTGATGCGATTTCGAATCTTCGCTTAAACAATGGACATTTTTCAAAAGCGATAACGAGAAAAAAGCACCGGTGCCGAGAAAGAAAGGAGAAATTCTCTCTCCCCAAGAAAAAGCCCAGGCTTTTGGTAGCTAAAACCAGTTCATCCTGGAACAAGCGAGCCCTCTGTGCTAACGAGATTATTTCCGTAAATTGAACGAGTTTTTTTGGATGAATTGTAGATGGGGATTTGGCCATCGTAAGCTCACCTTGCTGCCTCTCTCGTTAAATATGATTTCTACGTCCAGAATCGCACCGAATTGCTGAAACAGAAAAAAGCGGTTTTAATTAAGTGTGTTAAATTTGTCTATTAGTTTTATTTTTAACTCTGGACTCTCGACTTTTTACTTTTAATTCTGCACCTTTCACTTTAAAGTTGGAATCAGAGGAGAACTTTTGTAATCAAGCACGAAGTGCTATTAAGTTAGCAATCGACTTCCTGCACTGACCCATCGCATTGAAAATAAAATAAACACACCCAGATCGAATTCAATTATACTTGAATGTGATCTGATTGCACAGTAAGAGCTTTCCCACGTCACCTCGTTAAATTGATTTTCCAGTGGGTTTTTTTTTACTCGCTTGGTGGACAAATATTAATTTATTGACGAGGTGTATCATGTTTCTGCGCAAGTGGGTTTGGAAATAATGACATGAGAGGGAGAGAGAGGGGAGTATAAATTCGATGGCATCAAAGCAGAATCACGGCCCCGGAAAAAGCGACGTTTGACAAACGAAACGATAAATGAACTGATTTCTAAAATGAGTGATTCAAAATTTTTAATAGGAGAGGGGATTTCCAATTGAAAGGTGGGAGTACAAAACTAGGTAACCAACATTTTTGTCAAAAATGGGTTTTTTGCGTAGAAAATTCTTAAAAAATCAAATGCACATTGTGTTAAAAAAGGGTGTCTAGCGTTTTTCCTTTAAAAAAATCCAGGACTTTTCCAGGTTTTCCAGGTAAAAAATACATTTTTCCAGGTATCATTTCTTAATTATTACAATAAACTTTCATGGAAAAAATATTTTTTTCTTGAAGCTTGGTTCTATTGTTAAGACAACCTTGAAACTAGGCTGACTGACAGCCTTGTTTTAAGGTTAGATAGGTTGAGTTGGTTCAAGCTTAGGACATCAAGGCTTAATTGCAAAGGCTGTTCCAAGCCTTAATCAATCTTCGGTGACCAATCCTGTATTAATATTCAAAATAGCAGATTCAATATGGCGGACCAAATTTCTCAAAAATGTTTGGAACTTGATAAAATTGGTCATATTTTAGTTTCCGAGGTCGCTGAAACCAAATCTGAAATCAGATTTTCAAAATTCAAAATAGCGGACAAAAATTTCCAAAAATTGAAGAAATTAGCAAAAATAAATGGAACCTAATAAAATTGTGGTCATATTTAGGTTTACCTAAATATGAACAATTTTTGAAAATTTGGTTCCGCCATATTGAATCCGTCATTTTGAATTTTGAAAATCTGATACCAGATTTGGATTCAGCGATCTCGAGAATCTGCATGTGACCAATTTTATCAAGTTCCAAATATATTTTCTAATTTCTTCAATTTTGGAAAATTTTGGTCTGCCATTTGAAATTTTGAAAATCTGATATCAGATTTAGATTCAACGACCTCAAAAACCTTAAGATACCCAACCACAATTAAATCGGATTTTATTAAATATTTTATTTTTAAGATGCACTTATACGTGTCATGGAATAAAAGTGGCAGGATCTTTTTTTGCCTTTATACGTGTTACTGCCAGTGAAAGGGTTAATAAAAGTAGAAGAAAAATTAATATTTTAAATACGAAATATTAGGAATATAATCTGACACGTGCGACGCATACTAAACTTCGAAATCATAATTCTCGATTTTTCACATAGTTTCTATGAGAATGTCTCTCCAAGTATTGCCGACGCTTTCCGATTAGTCCCAAACCGCCCCGGTCCATTCGGACCAACTCTACGTGTATGACGTGATTGTCGGCATTTTATTGTTCTGAAAACATTTCATTTTTAATATTAAATATAATTAGATTGTGAATTTAATATTATTTGTACTTTCAGAGTACGCCAAAAGTCCTGAACTCAGACCCCTAAAACCCAAAATCCATGAAATTTGATTATTAAACACTTTTTGGATAGCTATGACAAACCTAAAAGCTGTAGTAAAATTCCACAGCGATAAAATAAATTTTCCATTATTTATTACAATATGCATTTTCAGGCCCTTTTTACAAAAAATCCTTATCTCCCTCTAGACTCATGGTGATGATGCCGTTTTTCTTTTAAAATATATATTAGGAATGTCTTCATAAAATAAGAAAATCGGTATTGCAAAAAAAACGCAATTTGTTTATGTAAAAACCCATTGTTTATAAACAAATTGATTTTTTTCAACTTCTGCGCCTCGGAGACAAGTTTTTCAAATTAAAATACGATCCTTACTTTCAGCCAATTCCTGTAATGTAAAAAAATTTTAGTATTTCTTTTTACTTTTCAAATTGTTCGAGTTTGAAGCGTGCGCTGGAGCGAACGTGTTCGACGTTCTTGTTTTACCACATGACGTTGTTTTTAGATGTATACAAATAACAATTCACAGACGTACACAAAGAACGTAGGTTAGGTTAGAAAATTGTGCATTATCGCTGTTTATGTATTGTTAATGTAAATTTCATATTATTAACTGTGTTTTGTAATTGACAAATAAAACGCGGCTGAAAATGCCGAATCCTAACCGCTGTTGCAAAACTCTCGGAAAGGAGAAACATTGCCGAAAAATGGGATTTTTAAAACCAGAGGTAAATTTTATTTTAATTTTTAAAATACCAAGAATATCAAGAATTTAAAATTATCCAGAAATTAAAAATACCAAGAATTTAAAAATACCAAGAAAGCTCCAATTCTCCAGGATCTTAAAAAATTCTCAAAAATCTTAGATTCCTGTCTAGAATCTAAACCTGCAGAATCTAGAATTTTCTAAAATCTTTCATGACTTCTGGAGTTTTCAACAAACTTTTAAAATCTTCTAGAAAATTTTTAATTTTCTATAAACTTGTAGATTTATTAAATCTTTTGAAACCCCAAAAAATCCTCTACACTCTAGATTTTTGAGTGTTTTAGAATCTCCCAGAGACTTTCTGATTCTTCAAAAATCTTCTATACAGTTCTAAAAGCTTCTAGTCTTTTTTCGACTTTTTTTTGAAGATTCAAAAAGTCTACAGAATTTTAGGAAGATTCTGAAAATAGTCTAGAAGATTCTTCAAGATTATTAGAGTCCTTTGTAGACTTGAGAGAGTTCTAAAGGATTCTGCAGAATTCTGGAAATTCTAATGCAGTTCAGAATAATGTG
>JBAGKK010000088.1:489437-527833 GCA_037177015.1 Euceroptres primus
CCGACCGCTAAATCGACCTCTTCATCGCTATCACCTGCTCTATCGAGGATCATGTATTTAGTTTTTGATTCGCTAATCTCTAGACCTATTTCTTTGGCTTTTGTAATTAGTATTTCTGCATTCTTAGTTACCGTTTCTCAGTTAATTAGATAAATATACTTAATTTAACAATTTGAAAATTATTTCCTAGTACATAACATATTTCACTGGTCAACAAAATCCATGTGTTCATGGAATAAGAATAGTTTTCTGTGCTGAATCCAAATCTGGCCTCTGTTTTTTCCCAGCACGTCAGGTTTTCGAGATTTTTTGAGTTAAAAATTTTTTCCAAAAATCACAAATCGTATGATAAAAGGGCGTAAAAAATTTTTTAAACGAAAAGCAGTACATGATTTCGATGCATTTTTTTAACGCAGAATCCATTGATTGTTTTGTTTTTTCGATATCTTATACAGTTTCTGAGAACAGTTCCTCTCTGTTTTTTGATGCAGAAAAAATTTCAAAAAAGTTTATACAAAGCTCCCAAATTTTCTGGGAAGAAGTCCAAGTGAGAATGAAGAATGTGAATCTTTAGTGACATGTTCACTTTCATTTTCTGGAAGTTCTGCAGCATAGTGTTCACCAAGTGTTTGTAGTTTCTGGATTTCGTGTTCCCCAAGAAATTGTTTATAACAGCTTTTACTGAAAACCAAGTTTGTCTCTCAAGATCAGTCAAGCTCTTTTCGAAATCACAGACCAACATCAGTTGTCGGATTTGTGGTCCTTGAAAAACTCCTTCCTTGATTTTAGCTTCACTAAGCTTAGGGAATTTTATTTTCAAGAAACGACAATCTTCTCCGTTTTTATCCATGGCTTTGACAAAATTTTTTATGATGCTGAGCTTCACGTGTAATGGTGGTAGTAAGTCTTTTTGAGGATCAACCAGTGGTCTTTGAGCAACGTTTATTTTTCCTGGTTCTAACGTCTTTCGGTCTGGCCAAACTTTAACATTATAATGTTGGTATCGTGCTCTGCTGTCCCAGGTGCATAGAAAGCAACAATGTTTTGTATAGCCAGATATCCGAGAAGAATCCCTATGACTATAAAATAGCCACATATAGACCACTCATATGATTTGTAATTTATTTTGTCAAGTAACAATTTCATAGCAGCATAGTACTCTTTCATATTGGTGGCATGAACGATGGGTATTGATGGATATTCATTTCCATTGTGCAAGAGAGCAGTTTTCAAACTATGTTTATTTGCATCAATGAATAAACGCCAATTCTCTGGCTGGTGTTCATGGCCAAGACTCTTCATAAGACCATCTACATCGGTACAATAAATGAGAGTATCTTGACTGGAAAAAAATGTAGTTAAATCTTTTTCTCGATTTCAGTAAGAGATTTTCACATTTTTTTTTCAGCAAATTTTTTTCCTTGAGTCCAGAGCCCAAGATTTCAGCCTCATTTTTCGATAAATTCAGGTCCCTTATCAAATCATTCAATTCTTTTTGGTCGAATAATTCTGGCAAGTTTCTGGTCGGCTTATATTCTAGGCCTAGGGTTTGATTTTCATCAGCATTGATTTCTTCTGCTTTGCGTTTTGCAGAATTTCCCGGGATAGAATCGTTACGTTCATAAGCAGCTTTTGTCACGGAAGAAACATTAGGGTAAATAATGGAGTCCTTGCATTTTGATGAGTAGCCTTTTAATCTGTTAAACAGAAATAACAATCATCGATATAATTCTGAGGTTCTCTCCAAAAAATAGGAAAAGTGAAAGTAAAAAGACGATCAAAATCTCCTCGATGTACTGACCTTAATTTAATCGCACAAGTTGAACAGCTAGCAGCTGTTGGGTATCCAACTTTTTTCTCCATTTTTGGGTTTGATCTGAAAATATATCTCGTAGCCTTCTCGCATTGCAGGAGAAATGTTTTGCCTCTGTTTTTGTGGGACACTATGAATACTGTAAACTCTAAATATTGTAGACTTTAATGCAATGAGATACGAGAAACAGTACAATGATTCGCCTCAAGTACTTGTAAGCCGTCAAACTGGCAACTCTATAGAAAGAGACAACTTCTCTGCCATGTATCTTTCGAACAGTTATAGCTGGAATTATAAACTTTTTTGAAATTTTTTCTGCATGAAAAAATGGCACCCAGTTGACTAAAAAATAAATGATATTCAGTTAAATATAAGGTTTTTTGTAAAACCATTTTTTCATGTTTTTTTAGTTTTTTAAAATTATCTCAGGAACTGTATAAGATATCGAAAAAACAAAACAATCAATGGATTCTGCGTTAAAGAACGCTTTGAAATTATGTATTGCTTTCCGTTTACAAAATTTTTTACACCCTTTTATCATACGATTTGTAACTTTTCGAACAAATGTTTAACTCAAAAAATCTCAGAAACCTGACGTGCTGGGAAAAAACAGAGGCCATATTTGGATTCAGCACAGAAAACTACTCTGGAAATGATATATCTCATTCCATGAACACATAGGTCATATTTTGTTGACCAATGTTTTCAAGAATCGAAGATTTTTTCTGAAATGTATTTGTATTTTTAAAAAAATTTTCTTGAAAATTATATTAATTATTGTAGTTCCAAAGGTCTACCTGAAGATTGTACCGGATTTGACAGTCGATTAAACAAGTTAAAGTCCTGAAGCACATTTCTGTCAAATCTGGTTTCTGTAAGGAGAATCCAGAAGCATAAACTTCATTCAGAAATTTATCGTCTTTCAGGAATATCTCTGCAACTATGAGGAAATGCAAAAAATATCAATCTGTAAAGTATTATCACATATTAAATGCATTTATTATTTTAAAAAATACCTTCAGAATCATTAAGCTGTACAGATTGTCGAATCGCAAAAGCAGCTGCCGTGACTAAAAACATCTTCAAAATCACATCTGTATCTTCTCTAATTAAAACTTTGCAAATTCCTTTCGCACATTTTCTTATTATATCGACAGACACCGATTCTGAAGTAGACAATGTACCAGTGATTTTCAGAACTGATTTCAGAATATTTGCTAGAATAGAAACGTTTTTATTTGACTAAAATTTAAACATTTTCTCCAGGATTCAATATTTTTAATCCTAATATAAAAATTCTGTTTCAAAATTAAATTAAAACTTAGCTTGAAGAACTTACAGTTAATTGGGGTATAACTATAACAGGCGAGATCTTCTGCTAAAGTTTTCCAAACGAATTCTACGACTTCTTTAGGAATTATACTTTTGAATCGCAACAAAGATTCATAAGCATTCAGAGGCTTATTGGGATTCTTCAAATTATTCTCGTGAATTATGGTCTGCATTCAGATTTAAGAAAACATTGAAATTAAAAATGAATCAAATATTTTTTAAAATCATGAATCTAAATGTAACCTAATAGAATTTTTACCATGAGAAGTTTAACAACTTTTAATTCGTCGTAGCTTTGCACAAGGCATTCCTGGATGAATATGTCAAATTCCATGTTACTATCACTGCTCTCTAGCCAATGGGTTATAATTTTAATTCGTAGCTTCTTCGGAAAGTTAGTCTCTTTGATGGAGTACAAGAGAAGATCAGCGTTATGCGTGTAAGTCAAGTCTATTTTACCTTGTTTTTCCAAAGATGCTGCAAGGCTTTTTGTTGCTTTTGTGTACAAATGTCGGTCGGAATTTAATTCTTTTGAAGCCAAAGTGGCGACCTTTAACAATTTTTTTTTAAATTATCATGGAATCCTTGAATTATTTATACCATCGCATCTTATTAAATAAGTTCATACCGAATACAATAACCAGAGAGCTTTCAAAAATATTGGTTCGGTGCACTCTTCTTCGACACTCGTTAGTTTTACCGCCAACGATTCTTGAGTGAAGATGTATTTTCTGTTGAAAAATTTGTGTCATAGAAAGAAATTTCAGTTAGTTAACTTGGAAAAATCTATAAAAAACATTACTCCTCTGTGCCAATAAAGTGGCAGAAAAGCAAAACCAGTAGGGAATTGGATTGGCTAGTGTAGGTTTTCAAAAGATCCCCCCATTGACTGGGCTCAATTGGAAGAGATACTAAACCAGTAGACAGAAAGTCATGAAAAGCGATAGAACCTCCTCGCCAATCATCTATCGGCAAATCGAAAGCTTCTTTCAGTGTCACTATTATTTCAGCAATTAGAATGCAAACTTTTTCTCTGAAAGAGTGCATAAAAAAATTAATGATTCTACTTGTAAAGAAATGTTCATTTCTTAATTCCTGAGACTTTAATTATTATTTTCCGAAACTTAGTCAAACTGGTTTAAAATTTTCAATAAATATCAGAAATGTGTACCTTCCATTAGGCTTAAGCAGTGACAACTTTAGCAAATATTTCAAATAACCCTCTTTCACCAGTTCCGCACATAAAAGTTTGTCCTTGATAGCTCGTAATTTTATTACAGTTTCTAAAAATTCGATCAAGGTGTCTGCAGTTTCGATCTCAATCTCTAATCTCTATAAGTATACAATATTAATTGAAGCAACTAATGAAACTGTTTTATAAAATCAATTCCTAAAATGGTTTTAATTTAATTCTTACTTTTGCAAGAGGAATCAAATATTTAATAGCAATTTTTCTAATTGATTCAATGAAATCCTTTTTAATTTCGGGTATTTGATATAATGAACTTGTTTCTGACGAACCGGTAAGTATCCCATCGAGTTCGTTCTCGTCAAGTTGTTTACAAAAGCTATAAATAAAACCGAAACAAACACTTATTACAAATCATTTTTTAAAATTTAAGTTCTTTACAAGCTTCAAGGTAAACGTTTAAGAATAAATTTAAGTATATTAAAATGATAAACTCTATAGTACAGTATTTACTTGGATAGTGAAATTGAAGTACGACAAACGACTTGTAGTTTCTCCAAATCAGAGATTCCTTCTGCTGCCTTCAAAAACTTTATTGCTGAGGTGTAAACTAATTTTATATTTGAAATGTGATTTACTTTAAAATCCTTTGTACCATATTTGATCACAAAGTTTAACAATTTTGTTGCAGAGAGCATCGAAAGTGAATCAAAGAATGCTCGTTCAATCAAACTCAATAAACCTTTTTCGTGTTTTTTAATTAACAATGTTCCTTGAGATTCAGTAAAGTCAACGAAAACTCTGAAAATAAGAAAAAAAAATATCTTGAAGTTCTAACAAAAATATAATAAGTGTGAATGTAAGAATATAAAATTCTTACTTTGTTACTATTGTCAGTATGATGTTTACAGCAATTGCTGACTCTTCTGTAGTATTTATAAGCCGATGCATTGTAATGCCTGCAATTGTCTCATCAACAATGTCGCTTGTATAAAATGCATTTGTTTCTGACATTATCTCAATACATTCTAGTAAATCCCTATATATTACAAAGCGTATAGAATTTTGAATCAAAGTTTATCTTATATAATGACGTAAGGTTAGGAATTTATTGTTTGAACAATTAAATTGATATACCTCCTGTTTGTCTGACGTGTTTTCGCTATTAAATCGCTGATAATGCCATTGTGGACAAGTTGCATTACAAATTGTTCACCATTATTTTTGCGCAAAGCTTCCAAGAGATTAGAAATCGCGCTATTCTGTAATTTGAACCAAAAGTTTTTGGAATAATTTCAGAATAATTTACGTATCCCTTTCAGACGATAGAATAATATTTATGTGTATTTAATATAAAAAAAATAATAAAGAACATTGTTTTTATTCTTCAAACTTTTGACATGTGCACTTCAACTCTTCAATTTAATCGTTGTCAACGATTAAATTGAAGAGTTGAAGTCTGACAAGTAGAAGTTTCTTTTTTTCAGTATTTTGACAAATAAAGTATCAAAATCCGCGTAAAATATACTTACACGAGACAGAGATTCACTGGCGCTCAGGTGTTTTTTTATTCCATCAATTATTTTGCCAAAATCCTCCATTTTTGTCAGTTATTTTTCGTAGAATCAAATATCAAAATAAGCCACTGCCGGTCTTCTTTTTTTGGATCAGAATGACAGTTATCTTCGAGTCGTCAAATATCGTCAAATGGAGTATACGGAGAGAGAATAACCAATCACACTGCTCACTTACACCGTTGAGTGAATCACTCAACGCTTACACGAACTCTTGTGTGCGTTCAAACGCGACGAGACTACCAGTGATGTACCGTATTCCCATTTATAATTGTACAAGTCCCCCTCGACGAAAAATTTTATAATATTAATTAAACTATTCGTTTTAGCTATTCAAAATAATTTATCAGTAATAAAATGTAATAATATGCGGAAGAAAAATGAAATTCTGACAAACAATGGGAATTTTCTACAATGAAATTCAGCATGTGAAACTAAAGGAACGACATTGTAGAAGAAAAATTACCAAAAATCTATCAGTTGCGTACTTAGAAGAAGATATATTACATAACTGAACCCATTTTTTTTTAAAATAGAAATTAATTTTCATAAATTCTGTAGTTTTTTTGGAGGTTAAGGGTTAAGTTTTGCTAAGTGACAGGTACACACAACGAGTAAGTAAACAAATCATTTTTAACAGTTATTTCTAGTTATTGCATTAGATTATTCATTGCTTTTGCATTTTTTATTTATTTTCATATTTTTTATATTTATTTTTTCATTTCTTTAGATTATTTATCATTATTTATTTACTTATAAGTGTCAATTAAATATTCTTGTAACTTTACACTTTTTAATTTTAACGACTTTTTTATACTAAATTCAGCCTATGTTAAAATGTAGGGGGAAAGCTTCTAATCTAAAAAAAGATATCCAAATACTACGGAAATTTATTTTCAAAATGAGCCTAAGAACTACAAAAAAATGATTATTTTCAGAGTTATTAACATATTTAAAAAACCTTGAAATTTGACGTTTTTTAGCAAAATATCTTTTTATAAAATTGTCATATTGGCTTGAAATTGTGCTTGTTTGACACAAAATTGATAAGCTTTCATGCTACGATAAGGAAAAAAATTCGCGCGCAAAATACTATTCAGTAGTGCACGTGAAGTCGCTTGATTTATAGGAATTGTGTTTTTCCCTGCTAAAAAAAAAAGTCAGGCTGATTCAAAAGGCTAATGACAAATTCTGACTTTTCCTGACGATTTCCGACCAGAAACGTAACAAAACTGGTCAGAAATGGTCAGAAGTCCTGACTTTTTTCTGACGATTCCTGACTGTTTTTTTAGTAGGGTTTAAAAAATTTTTATCGCTGAAAATAAAAGTATTGCATTAACTCCGGTGTCTTCTAACTCCAAATTTAACGCAGAATCATAATTGCAGCAATTTAAATGTTTATACTGCTGCCCTTATTCATTTTTTGCCAAATAACGGAAAGGTTACGGAAAAGTGACGGTACTCCGTCACAATTCCGTACACGCGTTCTGTTAGGGAAATCATAAGTATAATAATTTATTACTTTATGTACAATGTGCAAATACATTAAGATAATTCTCAAAGAACGTATTTTTCATCAATTGAATTCAACACAAGACTTGCTGATTCATCAAGTAAATTACCTTTTCAATAATAAATTATTTCAAATTTAAAAGAAATATGAAAATTCTCCCTTAGACAAAATTTCGATTTACACTGATTGTGTGTATCTCAAACGAAAAAGGTATTTTCGTGTCCTTGAAGACTATTTCTAATAGTCCCTAATGTAATTATCTACCTGTAAAAAGTTGATATTATTAACTTTAAATTACAACTTTTATAATTAAAAAAAGTGATAAACTCACAGTTGCACAAAAATCCTGTACTAAATTGGAATTAGCACTGTCCATTTTTGTAACGTCTGTTTGAAATTCAATGAGAAGGGATGCAGTTTCTTCGACAAAAGACTTAATTTTCATTCCAGTGTTTTTTCGAAAATCATGTCGATACCTCAACCACGTAATGGAAAAATGTAGAAAAGCTAAGCTTAACTGTTTTGCTTTAGAAATTCTCTCAATCGCAATTTCCACTAGAACAGGTGTTGCAGCACAACTCAAAAAAACATTTATGTTTAATTTCTGAGCATAGCAATAGTCAAGCATGGTTGAGAGACATTGATAAGTTTCTCCTTCCTCCCCAGGAATAGCCTAAAGTTTATAATAATTTTCTTAATTTAAATAATCGATTTTAATAATGTAAAATAACTTATTAAAATGGGATGCTATTAAACCCTTACCTCATCATGAATAGTGTGGATCAGGAAATAAATATTGAAGATGTGATCCAAATCTTTGTTCTGTTCTAATCTATGCAATACGATTAAAGGATTATTAATCGTACTTGTTAGCAACAGAAGTTTTATCAATTCAACGCCGAGTATTGGAGAGGACTTCTCTTTCTGCATTTTGACTAAAAACTTTTCAAGATCCCTAAATGTCACTTGCGACACACTTTTGCACTGTAATTAAAAGTAGAAACAGTTCTTAAAAATAATTATCAAAAATACCATTTTCACTGAAAATAGGAAAATATTTATAATCAAGATATTACCTGGAGTTGGAACTTATGCTGACAGAAGATTAAGCACGTTAAAGTCCGAATGCAAACCTCTGTCATTGTTAATGTTTTAGAAAAGAATCCACTGTCGTAAATTTTCTTCAAAAACTCATCGTTCTTCAGGAATATCTCTGTAACTATGAGAAAGTTCAAACAGAAAAAAATGCTACCAATTTTTACAGAACATTGAATAGATTCTTCATTTTTAGGAATACCTTTAGAGTCATTTAATACTATAGACTGTCGAATCGCAAAGGCACCTGCCGTGATGAGTAAAGTTTTTAAAATCAAGTCCGTATCTTCTCTTATTACAATTTTTCCTATTCCCACTACACATTTTCTTACAATGGTCGAGGAAAGAGACTTTGATATAGGCAAAGTACAAGCGAATCTGAGCACAATCTTCAAAATATTTGCTAAGAAAGAAAGGTTCTTTTATAGAAGTAAAAAATAATAAAGTAACAAAGTTAATCAAGTATAAAAGAAACGAAAAAATAATAGAGAGCTTACAGTCACTTGGAGTGTAATTAGCGAAGTCTTCTGCCAACGTTTTCAAAACTAATTCCACAACATTTTCAGGTATGACTTCTCTGAATTTCAATAAAGCTGCATAGGCCTTTACAGTTTTATTGATATTTATCATACAATTCTCATGAACTAAGCCCTGTATGCAAATTTTGAATAAATATTCCAAGAGTTTTTTTAATTCTTTCATCAATGATTAATCCTTATTCACGTTATTAATCATAGTATAATAGAATTCTTACCATCAGAATCTTAACGATTTTTAATTCATTATAGCCTTGATCAAGGCATTCTTCAACGAAAGCATCAAATTCTTCTTCGCTATTGCTTTTATCGATCCACAGTCGGACGACCTTAATCCGCAATCCCTCCGGAATTTTAATTTCTTTTATCGAATAAATCAAAAGATCTTTGTGGTGTGTGTAATAAAATTCTATACTGCTTTGTTTTTGCAAAGTATTTGCAAGGTTTCTTGTTGCCTTTGAATACAAACGAGGATTAACGGGCGAGTTCGAAATTTGAGGAGTCAAAGAAGAGACCTTAATAAAACAAATCTTGTTAATTTCTTTCAAATGCACTTAAATTATTTATAATATTATTATAGCGAAGGTTGAAGGTTAAATTATTTATTTTATATTAAATGATCTCATACCGAATATAACAGCCAGAGAGCTTTCAAGAAGATTGGCTCTGAGCTCTCTCTTACATTTGTCAGTCTTATTGCCAAAGATTTCCGGGTGAATATATATTTTCTGTCGAGCAAAAAATAGTTCAATATTTATAGAAAAAGATTCCTTACTGGAATTGAAAAATCTAAAACGGAAATATTACTCGTGAGTGGCGATAAAATGGCAGTAAACCAAAACCAGCAGAGAGTTGGATTTCTGATCATGGGTATTCAAAAGATTTTCCCATTGATTTAAAACAACTGGCAGAGATCCCAATCCAGTGCAAAGAAAATTCTGAAAAGCGCTAGAACCTCCTGGCCAATCATATAAAGGAAACTCAATTTTAATTTCATTCAGTGTCACTATTATTTTAGAAATCACCCTGCACACTTTCATTCTAAAACAGTGTCTAGAAAAAAAAATAGATCAAATCTATGTAAAGAATTTTTTTCCTAAGTTTACAGATCTTAAAAAATTATTTAAATAATTAAAAAGTTAAAGATTACCTCTCAGGTTCAAATACTGATAAAGCCAGTAAATACGTCAAATAACTGTTCCTCATAAGATGGTAACACACCTCATCATTGTCTTTGTAGTCTCTTAAATTGATTACAGACTCTAAAAAGTCAATAAAATCCTCTGCTGTTTTTATGTCGAACTGTAAACTCTACGATTAATTAATTTTAATTACTTCAACTAGGTTCATATTTTGGATAGTAAAATTTTAAAGTAATTTGAAAATATTTCTTACTTGCAAAAGTGGAAATACTTCTTCAATTGCAGTGAGTTTAATTTTATTCAAGAGTGTCTTTTTATCTTCCGGATCGATTTCATCAATTTCATAACACAATCTATAAGTGAAAAATAATATCAAAAGAAGGTAAGGAGAAGGAAAAAATAAACTTTTTTATATTACAAGAGAAAATTTAAAGATTTAAACTGAATCAATTAGATAATTAGAAAATCATTTTATCTGTAATTACTTGACTACTGAAGTTGAAATACAACAGAGAGACCTCATTCTTTCCAAAACAGAATCAGCTTCGGATTTTATTAGGCATTTGATGCTTTTGGAAAAAAGTTCCCGAATATCCGAAAAGTTTTTTTGTTGAAAATTCGTTGCACTATATCTGATTATAAAATTTAACAATTTCGTTGTAGAGAGAAGCGAATTCAAGTCGAAGGTTGGTTGGCAAATAAAGTTTAATAATTCGTCTGCGTGTTGTTGAATTAGTGAAATCCCCTGAGATTCGTCAAACTTGAATACTCTGGAAGAAAAAATTTACTTTCAAGCTCTAATACCAAATTTGAGAATCAAGGAAATTAAAAAATAAAAATCTTACTTTTCTACCATTAAAAGGAGAATATTTACTGCAACTGTTGCCTCGTCCTCGAAATCAATAAAGTCACATTTACTAATGTTTTTTATAGTTTCATCAACAAAATCATTTTTTAGAAATGTGCTTCTTTCTGTTATAATTTTCAAGCATTCGAGTAGGTTATACAGGCACCTAGGAATGATAAAGAACAGAATGTTTAGACCAAAAATTCATATTTCCTGTAATAACTTATCATTTTTTATGTAGGTACCTACATGAATGTAAAAGTTTCATATTATATTTCATAATAACAGAAGAGTTTAAATTTTAAATATATTTATATATTATTTAAAATTATCTTAGAAATTTACATTCAGTGTATCAAATGTACCTTTGATTTTCAGGATTTATGATTTGTATTATATCAATCATAACGTCAGAGTTAATGAGTTCGTTAATAAACTCTTCTTCCTCATTTTCACGCAAACTATTCAGTAAATAAAAACTTGCATGGTTCTGTAATACAAACAAAAAGTCTTTTGAAATCTGTCAGGATTTCATTGTTAAATAATTAGATATTTTATAAAAAGTAAAGCTTTACAATTTTGTATTTTTCCGAAATTGTAAATAGAAAATTGTTAACCTTAAAAACTGTTACATTTAAAGAAGATTTAGAATTCTTTCTAATCTCGAAAGTGAAGAGTAAAACACGATTTTTTATTTTTACTGAGTAGGTGAACAAAATTATGCATCTGTTTTGATTTTTAATTTATTTCTACTAGAAACAAAAGAAAATTTGAAATCCATTGTGAATTTTTTACAGAAACACATTGCAAGCAAGACTCAAAAAGCACTTCAAATTTTTACTCACATGGGATTTAGGGTCATCAAAATTTAGTTGTCGTTTAATAGAATCAATTAATTCTTGAAATTTCTCCATTTTTTAACCTTTTTTCGTAAGAATCATGAAATCACATCCGTTTGTTTACTAAACATTTGTAAACATTCCAAGCCAAAATAAACTTGAAATTAGTACCGACACGAGTCGTTCAGATGGCGCTGCAATCGTGGCGCGAAATTTCAAACTGTTACATATTCACCAGTCATTTAAAAATTAGGATATTTTTTTAAAGACAGATATTTTGTTTACAACAGAAATATTATTGTCGAATTTTACAGAATTAGAACACAAAAACAAAATATGCCATTATTAACTAACTAGATTTAAAAAAGCGAAAGTGAGATAAAGAGAACAAGCTAAGTTTAAAGGTTATTGAATTTTATTTCAAACGTGTTATAAATTATAATACAAATGCAATATTATGATCATAATATATTATAAACGTTAAACAATCCTGAGCAATTACTCTACATAATAAGTAATGAATCTTAAAGTCGCAACTGGAAACGAATCGCAATAATATATAATGTAGAATACAATATTAATAATAATATATATTTATTTATGTATATATAAACAATCCATTCGATATGGAGGGGGGTTAATCTGGGCTATGTATACTTAGGCACCTAATAAAATATCATAAACTATACAGTATTAACATCGAATGATTACAATATAAAGGGGGAAGGAATTTACATAATGAGAAAATGTAATAATACAAAAATTTCAAATGATACACGGCAAATGTGCACAATCTATACACAACAAGAGTGCCATTCAAAACAAGAATATAATAAATTTATCTTCCATCAACAAAAGGAGACTCCCTTCAAACTCAAGTCTCACTTTCTAGCACATGAAATATACGATCTTAAAAAAAAAAATGAAAATGCGCATTCTGCATTTATAAACGAGAACTGTGGTTTCCGTAAAGATATTTTTAAAAAACTGGAGAAAAGGAAAAAAACAGACAAGACTTTATAGACACTACGGAAATAAACTTGTGTACATGACTCGTTTTTTGACTCTTCTCTACTTGACATATTGCAGGGGAAAAAAATTAAAATTCACCAAATTCGGTCCCGTCAGTAGAGAAGAGGCAATTGTATAATAAATAATGCCCCAAAAATACGTGATCCAAAAAATAAGGCAGATTTCACACGGTTTGGTATCATACTTGCGTCCATGTGAATCTCGTTTAGTTGCCAAAAAATTATATATCAAAGTTTAAATACGTATTAAACTTCCATCGAAAATTCCTCAGTGCACACGCGGTATAAAACAACCTGCAAGTTAGATTGGATTATGTTTACTTTATAAACATATCCAATACGTATAAAGATGACTCCGTAAAACAACATAAGACTCTGATAAAATGGCTGTAATAATTAATCGTCGAATTCCTCAGACTGTATTCAAACTTAACAACACCAACAGTTCATCTTGATTGATTCGCACCAAAACTGTAGACAATTTACGAGGTAAAAAAGGTATAATCGATAAAATATTGATATCGCGATACAGCTTTCAGTTTCGTCAACAACTAACTTGAAATATAGCAAAGGATTCAATAATATCGAATTTTAACAACCTGATCAGCACCATTTTCGATTCTGTTTGAAATTCCTTAAGGGAGTCGATTATAGCTACAAATATTCCTGAACAGGGTACAAACTTCAGGATAATTTCGCGAATTTCGTACTTAATCGAACGAGATTTTCTCGATTTTTTCCCTTGCTCTTCTTGGATCTTCTGCAACGATCTCAGCAATTAATTAGAGCTCGAAACGTTTTTTCCTCTCAGCGACCATGCCCACTGCTGGGAGTGGGGGGTAGAGGGGATGATGGTAGCTCGGGGTGGGTGTTGTGGGCAGGCTACGACAACTCCTGCCAGACCACCTCATCGAAGGATACCTCATCAACTCTGCAATAGAAAATACAAAAATTAATTTATGAAAATCAAATCAAATTAGATCATCTGTATTAAGGCATTATAGGCACGAAAAAACAGGTTTCCGGAAAATATATTTAATTATACTTTCAAGAATTGTAATATTATTATTGATGATATTGTTTAAACCAGAGGGATATTGTACATGTACTACAAATAGTTTTAAAAATATCGATTGCAATAGCAAAAATTATTGCCAGTAAAGTGGAAAGTATTCCTTAAATTTTGAATATTAAAAAAAATCTTTAATGTTGAATCGGGCCCTTAAGGGTATGTGATTCATAATGATGTCACGAATTACTGACCGATTTTTTATTTATATTCAGCGAGTTTATTAAGAGAGAAATGCAAAAATAATGCTGAAATTTGAGGAAATAATAAGGAATAGATCAAGAAATCAATGTCTGGTGCGTTTCAGTTTTTTATTTGGAAAAAATTATTTTTGAAAATCTTTTTTTTTAAATAAAAACTGAAACGAGAACCAGAGGTCGATACCTAAATACATTCTTTATTATTTCCAACAAACTGTATTATATTTGCATTTATCTCTTAATAAACCCGCTGAATGTAAATAAAAAATCGGTCATTAATTCGTGACCTCATTGTGCATCACATACCTTTAAATCTCAAATCCATTTCAAAATCAGAGATTGAAATATTCCAAAGTCATGAAAAATTATTAATTATTAAGCATTGATAATTCACGATTGTGATTGAGGGGAATAAGCGGTGATATTGTAAAAACTCAGCAAATGTACAATAAAGAAATAAATTCTATTCTAGTCATGAAAAATTTTAAAAATTTAAAAATTTTTTAGAAGAGAAAAATATTTCAACAAAATTTAAACAAACTTTGCTTTAAAAGAGAAAAAATTCTTTACTTTTTCATAAGAGAATGTGAAACAAACCTTATTTATTTAAAAACTTTTATTTTCGACGGAACTTTTTTTCTTATCGCTTTTTAGTACCAAATTTTTAAAAATTATACGATTTTAACAAATAATAACTTATTATCTCGTGAGAGAGATTCTCTGCAACTTTACCTCATCCAATTTTCAAAAAGAAATAAATTCCTAGCAAATATAGTTCAACTTGTATAAAGAATTTTTTTTCAAGAAAATAAGCTATCATCCATTAAAATCGTCTTGTTTTTAAAAAATTTAATCAGAAGCGATACGAAAAAAAATTTCGGTCGAAAATCAAATTTGTTAAATAAATAAAACTGTTAAATAAATAATAATAGACGTCCAAAATAAATTCTGCACGTCAAAGAACCGTTCTTTCTCGAAAATTTATTCCGTGAAGAGTCTGGGGCTTAATGTCCCTGTTTTATATATTTTTATAAGATATTATAAGAATTTATGTTTCTCAATAAACCATTTAATGCAAAGATAAATTAATTTTTACACAGGTTTGAACCATTTTTTGTAAAAATTAATTTTTCTTGGCATAAAATGGTTTGTTGAGAAATGTAAATTCGAAATATCATATAAAAATAATTTAATTTTTAATTATTATAAAAATAATAATAATAATAAATCTTTAAAATTTTTTCAAGTAAAAAAATCTCTTTTAAACATAGTATCAATGATAATATTGCAAATTATTGAATTCATGAGAATGACAACTCGTTAAAGACCACTTAAAGTTGGCCCCTAAGTATTAGTTAAATTAACCTAATTCAGGGTCCAACTTTAAATGGTCATTACCGTGTTGTCATTCTCATGTCTTCAATTAATTATGTTTCCCAGAGATCTGTTTTTCTATGACCATAAACCTTAATTAATTAAATCTTAAAAATCGATAAAAACATTGCCGTCTTCTAGAATAATTTTGTTATCCAAATTAGTACTACAGAAAAAATTGAGAACGTTTTTTGATAAAAATAAAATAATATCGCCTTGTAAAAAATCTAATTTTTGAAAAAATTGACTAATTTTGAAATCCATGTGAGAGATTCTATGAGTCTCTACCTTAAAATTCGGTTTTAAGGCTCTAAAAGCCTTAAATAATATTTTCCCTTCTGTTACTCAGGGATATTTTTTAATATAAGGCAAAGGAATCAAATTCCAGGGTGTCTAGCGATCAGGCCATTTAAAATTCCCGGGTTTTTCCCGGTCAATTTTTATTCCCCGATCAAGTTAAAAATGTCTTTTTGAGATTTTTGAAAGTGAACATATACATAGAAAAAGGAATTTTAACATAATATACATATACAAAATTTATATCGTAAAGAAGATAATTATTTATTTACATGTGCCAAACTTATGTTTAATCACAGACTGAAGTGATAAATATTGATCAAAAATACATATTTTAAAACTTTCGTAACACGTAAAATAAATATTTTTTAACAGAATCACAAGTAGTTGCTTAAATGTTATTGAAATCTGAAGAATAAAAAAATACAATATAAGTTATAATCTCGATCATAAATAAAATTCCCGGTTTTTTCACGGTAAAATAAAATCCCCAGGTTTTTCCCGGTTATTTCCCGGTAAAATAAAATTCCTGGGTTTTTCCCGATTTCCCGGTCCACTAGACACCCTGAATTCGGATCCAGGAACACTCTTATTTCTGCCTAAAATAAATATAACTATACAATAAATTTTTATAAAATGTTTATTTTAATTGATAAGCTAAAGATATTGTATTTAGCAATATTTGTATTTAGCATATTTAGCATATTTAGATATTTGTATTTAGCAATAAGCTAAAGATTTCGCAAAAATTTATTTTATAATTACATTTATTTACGGCAAAAACAAGAGTGATCCGGGATCCGGATTTGGTTCCTTTGCCTTACTCTATTATAATAAAAAACATGTATGTTAAATATAAATTACACTTAATAAAATATAAAAGCGTCGAAAGGCAAACGAATTTAATTAATTAATTAAAACACAGAGGGAGAACCAAATGATAAACGAGCGTGCAGATGAAAAATGACAAAATGACACGGACCTGCAATGGAGAGAGCTGGGGGTTCCGGGGTGAGGTGGGTTGCGTGACGAGTGTTGGAATGGAGGGTGTATGCCTCCGATTGTTGCTGCTTTTCATTTTGTTTGTTCTCCTGCCACTGGATGCTAGTGTTGTTGACTCGCATCGCTGTTGTGCCACCTTTTTTAAATTCGCCATTGTATGGTTATACATTTACAATTAGTACATTACGACTATTCCAATTTATTCCTAACATTAATCTACCTTCACTTACTTTAGAACTTCCACCCCGAAAGTCAGCTACAAATTCGTAGGCTTCCATTGTTAATCAAAGCATGGGTAATCAAATGGTTATTCAAGGATTGTTAATCAAATGGTTTATCAAAGCATTGCTAATCAAATGGTTAATCGAAGCATTGTTAAACCAGTATGTTATTTAAAAATTAGTTTTGTTCCCTTTTACAAGATTAGTTAGGCAGTTTCAATCCAATGTAAAAGTTCAAAATCCATCAAAGTTTTAAAATGTTAGTATCAAAAGTTCAGTGTCCAAAGATTCTAAATATGTAGACTTGTTTACTAATTTATGAAATTCCTAAGTAGTATTTAAAAGCACATATTTGTGAAACATTGAACTTCATTTAAACAGTCGCGAAGAGACGACACAAACATCGAATATGAAAGCTACGATTGTATACAATGTTAGTTGCGATCCACTAAGTTTCAAAGATCTATAAAATTCGGGTTATATCGATAAACTTGTATAGTACAAAAAGCGCAGTCTAAATGTCTAAAACATTGTTAGTATGAGTACAAAAATCCAGTTATTGTCTCCTAAATGCTTTTTGCAAAAGTTAATTATTTCAATTCCGATTTATTAGTTGCCAATAACAAGCATTAAAAAATGTTGTTTGTTAAAAAATTCTAAGCCATTTGAAATCGACTTTTTCAGACAAGTCATGTCTTATCTTCTACGAAGAATATTGTTTCTGGAACAAAAACTGGAACTGTTTAACTTATACTAAGACAACAAAAGTACATCAAGATCGAAGAACTTTAGAAATACTAAACAGCTCCAGTTTCATTCTCAATTCCTAAATTCGCAAAAAATTCAATAGAATCAATAGAAAGAACACCCAATAGATGAAACGAATCATTAGCGACAAGAGGTTTTTCTGATGCTTGAGAAAAAACGCAAACTTTTTGGAGTAACAAATTAAAATAAAATCACCACCACCACTTCTCGTGAAGGGATCCGTTCATCTCTCTTCTGTACCTTGATACTGATGAGGAAGGCCGCTCCTCGTTCTCAAACTGTCCCAAAGTGGAGTGGCCAGACTATTTCGCTCTTGGTTCTTTTGGCCTACCCTCACCTCTTTTCTATCTTGCGAAGAAACGCCAGAGCTACTTTCTGGTCTCCCAAGATTATTCGAGTATGGCAAAGAGATGGATTTGATTCTCTCAAGCTTATACGAAAACGGACCCGGTTTGTCTGGAGAAAATGATTTTCTAAGAGACAAGAGGGAGTGGCTCGGACGTTCGCTAGTTAGTTTCAGCTCCTCACTACTCGCTCGAAGAGGCTCCTGACTAGATCTGATTCTCTGTGGTGAGTATGCAGGCGAGTAGCTTAGTGACGAGGATTTCGATGAAACACTGGACGATTCACGAGGGGCGTCCCCATGCTGTTAGCGAAATATCGAAAATATCAGTGCGGCTATTGAGTTAACTTGCAATTAAATTCTGACCCGCAGTCGCATGTTATGGCATTTTATTGAAACGATGATATAAAACTCGTTATTGGGTGCAAGTGCGAAAGCAAGGTACGGCAAACTAAAAGACCTCTTGAATAAAAAACCTTTTGCTAAAAACACACAATGTGCAAAGTACCACTATTTCTAAGTTTCTAAGTATAGATTCCAATAAAATCGCCATCTCCTTTTTCTGAAAGTATTTCAGAAAAAGAGATGTCGATACTTATTTGAAAAGTGCAGTTCTAAGATAAATGTGAAAAAATCGGTGGAAGCCCAAAAACACCATAATATGCAATTGCAGCAGAGTTAAGAATTAATATGCATGGTTAACCACATCTACGATGTAAAAATAAAAATTAAAGCAGGGTTTTACCTTTAGCTGTTGCTGTAGACGATGGATTTCCTCTCTCTGCTCGGTGATTTCCTTGTCCCTACCCCTCAGAAGCTGCAAAGTGTCGTTGATGCTGGTGTCGTTCGTTTCTAAAACCAGGTGGGCACGTAGTTGTTTATTCCTTGCATCCAATTGTTTTATGTGTTGTTGTGCCTGAGTTACTTGCTTTGTTAAAGAACCGACCTTTTCTTCCAGTGCTGCTGACTCCACACATTTCGAAGAGTACTTCGAAGAGAGGGACAAAATTTCTTGCTTGATCTCCTCCATTTCTTCCCTGAAAATAATTATTTTTCTTTATCCTTTTCTTCCAAATATCATAATTCGAAATATATCATAAAATGCATCAAAACTTACTCATGCTCTTTGTGAAGAACACCGATGTCTTTCCTCGCCTGCACCTGCTTGATGAATTCCTGCTTAAACTTAGCAATTTCCTTCTGCACCTCGTGTTCGTGGGCTTTCCTCATAGCATCTAAAGCAGCCAAAGTAGCCTGAGTTTCTTCCGAAAGCGCCTGCTCCTTTTCCACCCTTAAACTTTCCAATTCTTGCTTGTGTTTCTCTTCCATCTCCGCTAACATGCGTCTATGAGAATTCTCCATCGCCAATAACCCTTTCTCGCAAAGCGCTCGAAGCTGTTTGATCTCTTCCTTGTACCTCTTCCTGGTTTCTGCATCAGTATCCAATTCCGTACTTATCGATCTCTGATAAGCTGATCTCAATTCATTCACGTGAGCAGAATGTTCAGAGTCCATTGCGTTCAGTCGATGCTCCAATTTTCTGGCTCTTTCCCTAAGACTCGCTGCTTCTTGTTCGTACTGCGAAGTCATTGAGTGTCTCTGATTGTCCCACTCTCCTTTAATATCCATTAAATCCCGCTCCTGATTCTTCCTGATCTCATCCAGTTCCTTATTGTGCTCGGCGTTCAATCTCTGAATCTTATTCTGAAGCATCTCGCATTGCTTGCATGAGTTGTTCTTCATGTAATCGCTGAGTCGTTTGATCTGTTCCTTCAGCTCTGAACACTTGTGGCAAACACTGGTCCAATCAGAGATGGCGACATTGGATTTAGGCCAGTCGAGAGCTTTACAATTTTCTCGTAGACACATTTTCAATCCTGCAAGGTCATCCTCCATGCAGATCAACGAGTGAGTGATGTTCTTAAGTTGATCCTTGGATCTCTGATTGCCTGATATCTTCTCCTCGCAGTCCTTGGAAAATTGTTGGTAGAGGTAGATGTACTCCGCATCTAAGATCGGGTTATTCTCGAGCTTATCATCCACATTCAAAACGCTGAAGAGGATATCTTCCTGCTGAATCAGACTAGATACGAAAGTCTTGCCAGTGAAGGTAGTTTTCGGCCTTGTATTCTCCTGGAGCAAAAAAATCCTAGCGTCGATCAGAGCCTTTTGAGCTACAACATCCGCATAGTCGGTCAATAACTCTCTTGACTCGTTCTTCATGTCCATCTTGGATTTATTCTTCTTCATCCTCCTCAGACAGTCCTCGTAGATCCCGGTAAGCTCTTCTATCGAATACTCCATTTCTTCTCGCAATTTCGTCTGCGCTTTATCTGCCCAAGATTCCAGGACAACACTATCCGTTGAGTCAAAGATCAAACAAGCATCTGTGAAAGACGTGATATTCTGCTCGTACATTTGTCCGCAGCGCATGATAAAGTGTGAAATCTCTGCCTGGACGAGTTCCTTGCTGACGGTTTCTTGTGCCAAAGCCCAAGCCTCGCGGATTCTTCTATCCTCGACTAATTTCTTGGTGGAAGTGACAACCTGACTGCTGAGTTCCTCTTGCTCCGACAAACTCAAAGTTTCCGTCGCCAACGCTTCTGCGAGCTGCTTCAATTTCGCGTCCTTGAACCTGCGCATGATTTCGTTTGTCTCCTTCTGCTTCTGCAACAGGAAGTTGAGACTCTCGGCCTGGGCAGCCGAAACTTCTCTCGACGCCTCTGTCATCTTCGGGGTACCACTTACTAGTAATAACTTATTGGCTAAAACTCTCGTTAGGTACTCGATAAAACTCGTGTTTTGGTACGTTTTGGGCTTAGTTCCATAGACCTTACATTTTAAGTTTGAAATAAGCTGACTAGTTTCGACCAATTCACTCAATACGGCGCTCTTGTCCGTTGTTCTCGACATTGCACACTTGATCTGTCTGAGAATCACGCTCTCGAACGCTACCCTCTCGGCGATGAGTGTTGCTTTCTCTTTCTCGCTAAGCTGACCGTTCTGTGAGAGCATCTGTCGTCGCTTTATTAGCTCACACATTTTATCCCTAAGAATAGTTTCTAGCCTAGATACTACTACGCCTACTGACTCCGTGATTTGAGAGTTGGATTGGTTCTTCTTGCACTCGACACATGTGTCCAGAATGTCGTTCACGGCCCGGAGACATTTCTCCGCCTTCTCCTCGGCTTGAGTCGAACCCAGACACTTCTCGAGCCTTCGCTTCGACTTGGACACGGCCCTCTCTAGTTTCTTTAGTCTCGACAGAATCTCAAGCGAGACTTCACTTGTCGAAGAGGCACTGACTTCGCTACATTCACTCGAATCCTTTTCAGCATCGCTGGCCAAATTTTCAGCAACGCTCGCTACTTTCGCTTCCAGTGTACTTAGCCTGATGAGTACCTTCATCGGTTCGGAACTCGTCGCACTGTCCAGCGACTTTCTTCGAAGTCTAGCTCTGTCCAAACTCCTGTGCTCTCGCCTTCTTTCCTTCTTTGGATTAGGACTCGACTCTTTCGAATTTCCGGCTGAAGCAGGCGCACTGATGCTTTTCCCACATTCGATCGCGCAGATTTTGTTCTCCAAGTCGAGAAGTTTGTCTTCCACTTCTTGCGCGATTTGGAAGGACTCTCTTCCCTTCAGGGAGAGCGATCGTCTCTTGTCTCTCGTCTCAGCCTTGGTTAGTTTCTGCTTCAGCGTTCTCACCTGTTTCTCGCTTCCGGCTAGTTTATTCGTCAAGTCTTGGATTCTAGCAGCCATCAGTTGCATTTGAGCTTGATTCGTTTCATTGGTCCTTCCTGACTCTTGTTTATGAGCAAAGATTTCAAGCTCCAGAGCGTCCTGAGTTGCGTGAGCTTCTCGAAGCTCTTTTCGCATCGCACGAATCTCCGAAACGGCTTTTCCAAAACGTCCTCGCAGTTCATCGTACTCCTCCATCACCCGTTCTTTATCAAAGGCATTCAAATCTAAATCCAAATCGATGTTTGTCAAATCGCTCAGCGAATCGAAACTTCTTCCTCGTTCCCTCGTTGCCGACAGGCCGCCTTTGCCTTCCAGTTCTCTCACTCTTGCATACAATCGTTCATTTTCCTCTATTCCTAAAATTAAAACATTAAATTAAACAATGTACTAAATTAAACAATAATCTAAATTTACAAAAGGGTTGTTTAATTTGACACTAACCTTGCGATAAACGATCGCTCAAAGCAGTCATCTCTGCCTGCAGACGTTCTACAGTCCTGTGACTCGATGAAAGTTCATTGGTAATCATTTCGCACCTTTCCGTGCTTTCCCTTAAAATAGCCTCCGACTCCAACAATTTGCACTCCAGCACCTCCTTGTCCTTCTTATATAATTTCTTCACCTTCTCCAAATCCTCCAAATCCTTATTCCTCAACTGCTCTGTCCTTTGGATCGTATTCAACAATTCCTCGATCTGCTTTTCCCTCATACTAGTTTCAACCTTCTGCTGCCTAAGCCTCGACAATTCCTTCTCCGTGTTAGCAATTTCGGTACGAGCAGTGTTCAATTGTGATTTCAAATCCTCAATTTCACTCTCCTGGCGTTCGATGATGACTAGCAATGTATTTGGATGCGACTGGTTCTTATCGAGCTGATCCCTCAACATTGTCACTTGGCTCTCTAACAACTCAACGATCAAGGGATTGTCATTCTTATTGGGCAGGCAATTATTGCTTTGAATCAGACCATTACTTTGCTCTTCATCCTCCCCCAATTCACAACAAGCCATCATTAGATCTTCAGAACGCACGCTGTCCAAAGTACTTCTTCTGGAACTCGGTGGAGAACTCCTGCTTCTTTTGTAGACCCTCGTTCTGGAACTGGATCGCGATCTGGCTTTAACTCTAGACAATGCAGTTCTTGTTAATGGAGGAGAGGGAGGCAATTCGGACCACTCGTGTTTTGCAGAATCAGACCAGTTGGACCCTTTCAAAGCGAGAGACCAGTCTCCGTTTCTTGTGAGAGGTGGAGACACTGGCATTTCTGACCAATCGCCGGATTCTCGTCTTCCACCCTCAGAAGCTGTCCTGTACTCTTCGTCCGAGGAAAAGAGAACCGACCTTGGCGTTAGAGGCGTTGAGGGCACGATTGAATCTCTTTCGCGTTCGGTGATCGAGCTAGAAAATTACATAATTAATTGATTTTTAAAATATGATTAGACTAAACATTTTTTATTATAACTTTGAGGTTGTTGGAACTTACGTAGTAGGTGATTGAGGATTAATATCCTGTTGATTTTCCTGACAAACGTGCGTCTCCACATTAGTTTCAGGATCTGGTAAATTAGCAGCTCGCCTAATGGCCGACATCCAACTGCACCTGATACCTCCAGTTATTGCAGAAAAAATAGTAGTGCCACGATCATCCCAAGTCTAGAACAAATCAAGCAAGTCGATATGCAAACTCAAGTTCAAAACTTCCAAGAAACTACTTACTGAACATAAATCACGACACAGGTCCGTTTTTAATGACAAGAAATACGAAGCGCCCTACACATCCGATTTACTCTAGCGTGAAATTGACTTAGATTTTTTCAAGCCACTCCCTCTTTAAGTTAATCCGGCAAATACAATTGAAGTGCAAAGCCCTCAATGCAGCCACACTTCCAACTTGAGACAATACTAGTATTAAAGTTGACTCTAAATTCTCATGGAGATAAAAATCTCTGTCAATCAAAGAAACTGAATAAAACATTTTATAAGAGATTGTTTTATGAGAGAGGCGGGTAATCGAGCGGAGAACGTCTATGCAAGGTAGGTTTGATATGTAAGTGACAAGAAAACGTACAACCGTCTGAAAACCGTAATTTCGAACACCCTGAACTGGGGTAACGGCCGTCACAGTATTGAGATCGATAACGCCGTCCATGATTCCTTTATCTTCTGCGCCAGGATCTCGGTAATACATCAATCCGCAGCCTCTCAGGACGAACCAGTGTTTGTTCCATTCCTAGAAAAAGTCGATTACATAAATTTCTAGTCAAATTACTATTTTAAACGTTAAAATAGTTAAAAATTCCAAAATTCAAAGGTGTTTAAGAGATGGAAATTCACCTTGTTGAGACCCTGTTTCAGCAACCAGCCTTTTTTTATATTTAACAAATCCTCCGCCGGAAGATCGACCCGTAATTCGGAGGTAGGTGAGTACCTCGTACCGGAGATATCAAGACCACAGCCATCCGGATCACCCCGTATCTGCAAAAAATTAAACAATAGTTTATTTTATAACAGAAAGAATTAAGCAATCAAGAAAACACTTTTAAAAATCTTACCAATTTGTCTTGGTGAGCTGCGTTGGCTGCATCGACGACATCTCTGGTTGGCTCCGAGGTTCTTGGTTTGCTTCTCCTAACTCTTGGTTGAGTTAGCGACGCAGCAATGTCCCTTAATTTTCCCTCTCGTTCTCTCTCGTGCTCCAAAAGTATTCTTCGACAAGCGTCATCATCTGAAAATACAGGAAAACTTTAATTATTATTTATCCAAAGAAGACAAATTGAATTAACACCATTTTAAAACTAAGATTAATACTTAAATTAAAACTGTTGATAATACTTAAGTTATATTCTTGATTCTCAATTTTATTTCATCATAGAAAATGAATTTTTCTGAACACATTGCTAGAATTAAATTTACTAGTTCAAACATTTATCTAAATCGGCATTTCTCTCTCCCAGAGAACATGAGCTTGATCTGAATTTCCAATTCCCATGAAGCTAAAGCATAAAAGTCTAAAGTGTTTTTTGTGGGAGGGTTGACAACGATACTTATACTTATAATCGTTGGAAAGTAATCAAGAAACTTATTGCTGCGGAGAGAATAAGTCACGAGCTGAGTAACACTCCGAACATTTAACCACTACTGAGCATGTTTGTCGTTATCAAACATTCGCCGTTTCACGGCATCGACGTAACCAATTAACTTCTTTTTCCTCTTTGCTATCCTTAAGACTTCCAATGTGTAGGCATTATATACCCACGCAAATCTCAACTTCTATTAATTGAGAGATTAATAGGATTCGATGCCTCTCCATCGTCCTTTCGAAGCGTTAAACTTATGTCCTCTAGGAACAATCATTTGCAAAAAAATCAGTGACTAATCTCAGGCCTGCCAACGACGTTCGAGATAGCGAAAAAAGTGATAGTGTCCAAAAGTGACCAAAAAGAGACCAACAAATTTTCGGTTAGATTTCCGAATTATCAATTATGAAATTAACAAAGTTTTAAATTTTTAACAAATCAAACTTCCGAAATATGTCTGCTGCAATTCTCCAGAATCTTACAAAAAATCTAACATTCTACAGAATTCCAACAGATTCGAACTTTTTTTTGAGAATTATGGAATATTTGAGAAGAATTTGGAAGATCTTGAAAGGGTCAGGCTTCTGGAAAACTATGGGATAGTGTAGAATTTTCTGAAGAATTTTAACAGATTTCAAATAATTTTGAAGATTTTGTAGGATTTTAGGAAATTTTGGGAGTCTTTTGTAGATTTTGGAGGATTTTCGAATTATAAACTTTTAGAATTTAGATAAATTTCAGCATGGCAAAAAGTTTCATCGGAGAACGAAATTAAAAAAAATTATTTCTATTTTCAACGAAAAAAGTGAGAAAAGTTACTAAAACTTTTTAAAAAGTGGAAAAAGTGACCAAGTTCTGAAAAAAAGTGATTAAAAGTGACCTCTTCTAAAAAAAAGTTACCAAAAGTAAAAAATGACCCGCTGGCAGGACTGTAATCTCTCAAAATACCTTGAGAATTCTTGAAACGCTTTTAATCCTTTTCACACAGTTTGTAAATTTGGAACTAGTTATCAATTAAATCTTTTATCTGCAAGATATTTTCGAGAATAAGGTCACATCTTTTTTAAAATAAAAAAGTAGATAATTAAAATCAAAACATATTTTCTCTTTGTCATTATACAATGTGAGAATCTCATCAGCTTTTCTCATTAGTTGTTCTCTCTCTCTCTCTCTCTCTAGAAGTCTAGAATCTCAAGAGACCAATCTAAATGAAATCTACAGAACAGACAGAAAAGGGATTTCGTCGGTTCTCTTGACTTGACGTCGTCGCTGTAAGTTTCGTAGATTTTTCCAATGATTAGACTCACGCAATTACGCAATTCCACGCAGAAAGAAACACCCGAGTGGTAGGACTGATACTACGAGTTCCCCAGAACTCCGTTCCTGTCCCTGTGGGAACGGAACTCCGGCGGATTCGTTCGTGTACCAAGCCTACGGAGGCATCATATCGCGATTAAGGAGTCATTTTTTCAGCAAAGCGACACGGTGACTTATCGGCAATTGGATATCCAAGCGTACACGCCAAAGCTTGGTGGGAGTCGAACCCTAGGGTTTAATTGGACTTCCCAACACGCTCGAACGAGCGGAACTTCGAATTAATCCTTATTCACTGAATGGAGACTCGCACGGATGCAATGAACGTCCCATAGATTGTTGCAAAAATTTTCAATCCTTGGAAGAAGTCATCTTCTTTGAATTTTATTATTTCCCTCTCTGCGCTTATTATCTACGATACGTCCACCTAGTTATGAAATTTTAATTTTGTCTTATTAAACTCCATTGATGAAGTGAAGCGGAAACAAATACGAACCTAATTTTTCGTTGGAGCTGACTGAAGTCGAAGAGCGATCGTTCTGCTGATGCATTCTGCGCCTGGCTTTATCCTCAGCTCGAAGTTTATCTCTCGTTGGTGGAGAAGCACTGCTGGCTGGTTGGTCCTTGTAATTTCTGTTTTCTGATGGACCAATTGGAGGTTTTTCGGATCCAGTTATTAAATGAGAGACAGACGTCGAGGTCGTTGAAGTAATTGTCGTCAATGTATTCATGGAAGCTGTTGTATTTTCTGAAATATTAAATAAATTATTTATAAATTGACTCATTAAATTTTTTAAAATGTAGGATTTAGTATTTCTTTTCTTAATAAATTTCGTTTACCAATTCCTGGAGAATTTCCATTGATCGAATTGGAAGAGGACGAGACGTAAGGATGAATGTTGCCATTTTCCAAAGTGGAATTCCTCAACGGTGAGACGTTTGTTCTCAGGGAAGAACTATCACAAGAAGAATCAACACTACCATTGAGGGTACTGGATAACAAAGAAGAATTGTTTCCCAAAGCTTGAGTGCTAGTAGCAGAGGTAGATCCAGGGATTGAAGAAAAACTGGAGGTGATCAAATCTGCACCACTCGATTCCTGGGTCCAAGAGGTGCTCGAACTTCGAGGCTCTGATCGGCAGCTGTTGAACCTTGGGCGAGGCGGATTTGGTGTATTACCTGTTTAAAAAAAAACACGAAGGGATCAATACAAAGCAAAGAAAAAAGAGAGTCCAGGGAAAAGCTGCTTTTCGTCGAAACTAAATTACAGGTCATTTATTACCTTATAATTTTTCTTTGTTAGGATTGTTTCTAATTTGATAGTAGATATTATCTCGGTTGGAAAACTTAAAAATTGAAAGAAGAAAAAAATTGAATAAAGAATGTAATTAAAAAAAAGGAACGGATGACAAGGTCCATGTTAGCAATATTCATTGCAGGTTTAGCAAAAAGAAAGTAGCTCGACAAGATCGTATATGCACTCTTGTAGTCATTTACATCGCAATTATAGGAAGAACGTAACTAACTGGTCCAGGTCGAGAAGGAGAGGCAAGAGCCTGGACCTTTGCAATTTAAAACCAATTATATTATATTAATATGGGCGCAACATCCTATTCGTGATCTTGTATTAATGACTCTTATTTAATAGTCCATGAGAAAAGATTAGATGATTGTAGGGTCGACTTCCCCTAAGTATTAATCCTCGTTAAAAAAGTACTTCTATGATTAGAAGTTGATTAAGGTCTTGCAAATTCCTGATCTCAATATATGTATTCAAAACACACCTATCTATTAAAAAAATCTAAAAAACTAAGATTGATAAAAAATTGAAATAAAAAAAGTACACGCTTAAATAAAAGGGAATTATGATTTCCTTTTAAAGTTGATGAAAAATTGAAATAAACAAAATACACATCTTAGTAAAAGGGAATTATGATCTTTCCTTGAGAGGATAGCTTTATCTTGAAAGAAATTATATACTTTATGATCTTTATGAATATTGAAGAATAAACATTGATTTCCTCTACTCTAACGAAAATAAATTGCTTTAATGATCAGATAAAATTGTTTTCTCACTGCCTTAAAGGCACTTTATGGAAAATTTACTCGGGAGAAATAAGTTATCAGCGAAAATACTAAATTATCTACGATTTATTCAACAAATTTGATGCTTGATAAGCAGAAGCGAAAGTTTTCACGCGAACTCGAGAAGCGAGAGAGCATAAATGTCCAATTACAGAAATTTAACGACATTAGGATAGATTAGAATGAAGCCGATGATTATCGCTTACGCAAAGGCCGAGTAAATGTTGGTAGTTGATAGGACCTGGTTGAAATGTATCTGTATAATACATGTATTCGCGTTTCCTTCACACTTCCGTGAAAACAACCTACGGATACTTGTTTGAATATACTTTTACTTTCGAGTCTATTTCCTAGAATAATAATGGACCTAACTTTACATTTATTTTTATTTTAGTCTTTTTTTATTCCTTCAATTTCCAACTTGCCTCTCCGGTTCTTATGGATTACCTAATTTCTCCGTCTTGTTTTCGCGATGCAAAGTGCGTTTCCTTTTTACTACCTGGCTTTCGCAAATTTAGTGAAGTTACGAAAGAACTTTACTTACTTCGAATGGTCGGCGTAACCTGAAGAATGGTACTTTGCCCACCAGGAAAGGTTGCATTCCTTTTATGTCGGCCCTGTAACACCAAATTTTCTTCTGTTAGATAATTCATAAAATGTGTCATTCAATTCAGTAGAAGATAATATTTTATGAACTTTCAATTTAATAATTTCTTCTTGGATCTCAGATATCATAATGCATATTTTTTCTAAAATAGGGGATTTTTTTGGACACAAATAGGGGGACTTTTGAAGGAAGATAAAAGAATATGTATAGAAAATTCTCTAAGATGAGTGAAGATTCTGGAGCACTCAATAAAAAACACGTTAAAAATTCTTGAGCATTATAGAAAATGCTATGAAAGTATCTAAGTAAAGTCTGAAAGAATCTAAACGGTTTTAAAGGATTTTTAAAGATTCTGGAAAATTTTAGAAGACTCTGAAGGATTCTGGAAGAAATTAGAAGATTATAATGACATGGTAGAATGCAAAAAATTCTCGAGGATTTTTTAGTACAGTTTAAAATATATATAAATATATTAAATTAAAATATTTTAGAAGAGTCTGAAAATTCTGGAGGATTCTGGAAGAGTCTAGAAGATTCTAGAATGTTATGGAAGAATCCGTAAGATTTTCGAGGATTAAGAACGATGATTTTGTGCCTTTGGGGTCGAGGATATTGATTATGATGTTAAATCAACTCTTTAGGACCCCAAAGGCACAAAATCATCGTTCTTAGTTCAAAGCAGGGTCGCAATAAGGTCAAAAATGTATTTTCGAGGATTTTAAAACAGTCTAGAATATTGTGGAGAATTTTAACAGATTTTAGGAAATATTTTATGATTTTTTAAAATTTTGGAAGGGTCTGAAGGCTCTAAAGGATTCTCGATGAGTCTAGAAAATTCTAGAATATTATGAAAGAATCCAGAAGATTCTCAAGGATTCTAGAACAGTCTAGAATATTATGAAAATTTTGTACAGATTTTAAGGAATTTTTGATGATTTTCAAAAAGTTTTTAAGAGACTGAAAACTCTGGAGGATTCTGGGAGAGTCTAAAAGATTCTAGAATGTTATGGAAGAATCCATAAGATTTTCGAGGATTTTAGAACAGTCTAGAATATTGTGGAGAATTTTAAAAAATTTTAGGAAATATTTTATGATTTTTAAAAATTTTAGAAGAGTCTAAAGACTCTGAAGGATTCTGGATGAGTCTAGAAAATTCTAGAATATTCTGGAAGAATCCAGAAGATTCTCAAGGATTCTAAAACAGTCTAGAATATTATGGAGAATTTGAACAGATTTTAAGGAATTTTCAATGATGTTTGAAAATTTTAGAAAAGTCTGAATGACTTTGGAGAATTCAGGAAGAATCTAGAAGATTTGAAAATGATATGAAAGGATGCAGAAAATTTTCGAGGATTTTAGAATAGTCTAAAATATTGTGGAGAATTTTTACAGATTTTAGGAAAAATTTTATAATTTTCGAAAATTTTGGAAGAGTGTGAAAGGCTTTGAAGGATTCTGAAAAAGTTTAGAACATTCTAGAATGGTATGGAGAAATGCAAAAAATTTTCAAAGATTCTAGAACAATCTAGAATATTGTGGAAAAATATTGATGATTTTTGAGGATTTTAGAGAAGTCTGAAAGATACTGGAATATTCTTGAAGAGTCCGGAAGATTTTATAATGTTATGAAAGAATTCAGAAGATACTCGAAGATTTTAGAACAGTCTACAATATTCTAGTGAATTTTTACAGATTTTGGAAAATTTCTGATGATTCTATAGAATTTTAGATGATATTGAGAAAATCTAGAGGATTTTAAAACAGTCTAAAAATATTTAAAAAGATATGAAAGAATTCAGAAGTTTCTTGTCGATTCTAGAAGATTCTACAATATTCTAGAGAATTTTTGAAAGATTCTCGAAAAATCTAGAAAATTGTAGAAAACTGTAGAGTTAATTAAAATAACCATCCTTTTTAAATTTATGTTCGATATTGAAAATATGTATCTATATCAACATGTATCTATATCTTTCGAAATATTTAAAATTGATGACTTTCAATGAATTCTTTTAATCTTTATAAATCTCTTAAACCTTTTAATGTTTTGAAACCTTGAAAATTTAAATTTTCCTCTCACATTAACAATTTCACTGTTGCAATCTGTTTGTTAAGAATATTTTTACTTTTAAATAAAAAAAGGCCCATTATATTTTTAAAAAATGTTGTGAACTAAAGTTAGAAAAAAAATTACATTTGGAAATAGATTTTCATTCAAAATTATTAAAAATGTTAATCGTTGGAGAACAATTCAACATAAATCGTCACAACTTTATTTTAAAGTTTTTGCGCAGTAACGGCCTCTCATTGCATATATGTGCCAAAGATAAATACATTTTTTAAAAGCATTTTTTCTTCTCCTTTTTTTCTGATCACTCTGAAGTAATCTCGAGTGTCAACGCCTTCTCGAGACTTTCAGTGCAGGATTGGATGAGGTGATCGTTGAAGGAGAACAAAAAGCAGTAAAACTGATAATATTCTCAGAGTGAAACTTCTCGTCTTGTGCATAATTCATAGGATCGTCGATATTCAGAAACAACAATACCGGGAGCGTAATAAGGGTAGCCAGGATTTATTGCATCGATCGCTTATGCATATATTCGCGGCAACTAATACTGTTACGCATATTGGCAACAAGTTGCGCGATATTACGACTTATGAGCGACTTGCAAAAAGTTTTCTAAGATATTTCAAGGCAGGACTGCTCGATAAAAATGACAAAAAACCGATACCGAGCTGAGAATTTAAAAGACACTCTTGACGACTTTAATCTAGTGCTTCTTGTCTTTGACAACCACTTGAAACTGTTACATATTTCACACACTCGTTATCAAAGGCTCTTTTTTAAACTGTTAATTTTATAAATAGATATCTTCTAAAACCAAAATTATTCAAAAGTAGTTATTGATTAGCGAAAATTTTATTATAAAAATAAAAAAATATTTTATTGAATTGAATTGAAGCAGTTAGAATATAACAATTTTTTAGAGTCAATATAAGTGTCCTCGAATTTAAAAAAAGTCGCCTTTGTTTTTGAGAGACAGGAAGGCACTTATTAAATAAATAGTTAAAGTAGAAAAATTATAAACGTTTCCTGCACCTTTTGCCTTGGCCTCTTAAGTTAATCGTATTTTTATATAGATAGAGACAGTTGTGACAAGAAGATGTTTCTTTTCATCGATCAATCATTGATTGCGTAATATTTGATTCATTACTACCTCGAAATAGATGTTCCTTTTGAACCCACAATTTGCTCTTGAATCTTTGACATCACTTTATTTCACCTCCTTTTTAGTCACAACCGTGAACTTACTTGCCATGAGAACTTTTAAACATTAAAAAAGAAATCAATTTTATTTGTGTATTTATATTTTACCAGCGTCTGGACTCTAAATACTGAATCATTAAATAATTCTTTTACGTATTTGAAATATTTCAACAAAAAGGAAAATAATTACGATTTAGTAAAAAGAATAGTAAAAATAATACATTAATCTGCCTTTTCAACTCAATTTATAAATTTTCCCAAGCTCCAAAGCTTTGCTCCAAAGTTGATTTCGAAATAGTGACTTTTGACACGCGGACAGCTCATTCGTTAAATTTCCCACGATTTCAAAAGTAGTTTACGATCGATTGCCGCACAAGGAACGATAATTATTGAAACGATAATTACGATGAGAGTAATTAATATAATTATAGGCATGACTGAAAGAATGACTGTCTCTTCCAAGGGCTTAAGAAAATACGGACCATAATAAATATATTTCAGTCGTAACGTAAATAGGTTACTTGGACATCAAACCGAAGAAAACGTACGGAGTTCGTTTACAATATTATGCAAATATCTCGTTATTTCACAATGCCATTGCGAGTAACGGAAGCAAAAAAAAAGAAGGATCGAGAGACTTATGTCCTTCCCATAGAAAAATCGAGGACATCGATGGAAATTTATTGGTAAATTAATTCAAATGTAACTGCAGATAAGTCGAGCGAATGTTGTGCTTCATTGCAAGACAAATATTTCCGTTTATTGCAAAATTATCACGTTTAATGTACATGAAGAGATTCTTTGTTGTAATGGAGTCATCTTAAATGACAATATTCAAGGAGGATTATAAAGAAATTATTATTTGAAAAATTTATGTACCGTAGGATGGGGCTATTATGTACAATTTTTACGTATTTTTCGAGGTTTTTTAAAAATTTTACGCCCAAAAAAAATTTTCCCGCTTTTTCATTTTACAGACAGAGAAATCAATAAATTTTAGATTTTTAAATCATTTTTTACTTACTAATAATAATTGTTGAGAAGTTGTACCTTTTCATACTGCCGACCTTCTAAATAGGTACAACTATTGTTTTTTATGTTTTAAATGAATAACACAATTTTTTAATACTGAAATACTACTTTGAATTATTATTTAACTGTTTGAGAATACTTTCTGATGATGAAATATGAAAAAAAAGTTTAATTAAGAAATTCATATTAGTTTGAGATTTATCAAACAGAAAAAAATAAAACAATTAAATATCAACATTAATATTAACGAAATATATTTTTAGAAGGATCTATAAATTGTTTCACATCTATCTAAGATTCTAAGGTTATTTCTAACCATTCTATTTACTGGCCATCCCCAACTGAGCAATTTAACTGATCTACAATCTATAATTTAGCTGATACAAATTTTCTCCTGGAAGCAACAAAATTAGCTCTGTATTAAAATAATAATAATTATAGATAACCTTTTAGGGATAACATTTTCTCTTACAATTGATGTTAAAATCTTCAAAATGCAGCACAAAAACTTGATTCTGTCATCGATTGAGCTGCAAAATCGAAAATAATAGAAACTGAAAAGTGAAGTTGGGTTTCTGACAGGTTCTCATATTTTGTACAGTTATATTTCGGAAACTATAAATTATTGTGAAATATTATTTCAACTTAGCTTTTTAAAAAATAAATAATTAAAAAAGAGACAAATACCCGACTGTACAAAACTGAAAAATTAGCACATAGCGTAACTTGCTGAACCAGCCGAATTGTACCGCTGATCTTCAAATTTTTATATATCACCTTTCAACTAATTAATAAAATCACAAACTTGCATTTATGAAACAAATTCCGTTTACCACTTAAAGTTGGAAGAAAAAAACGGGCAACCGAGAATTTGTTATTACTTTTAAACTATTGAACTGATATAAAGTTTAGAGGTCTAACCAATTTTTTAAAATGCACCCACATATTTAAACATTTTGCAATGTTTAATTGAAGACTTTGTAGCAAAAATAGGGGACTTTCGCAGAAAGATAAAATTACATGCATAAAAAAATTATAGAAAATTCTGAAAGGAATTATAAAGTATTCTAGAAGATTCTGGAAGAATCTAATAGGATTTGAACGATTTTAGAAGATTCTCGAGGATTTAAGAATACACTGAAAGACTGAAAAATTCTGAGAGATTCTGGAAAAGCCTAGAAGATTCTAAAATATTAATGAAAGATTGAAGAGTATTCTGGAACAGTTCAGAATATTCTGGTGAATTTGAACAGATTTTAGGGAATTTTTGATGATTTACAACAATTTTAGAAGAGTCTGAAAACTCTGGAGGATTCTGGAAGATTCTAGAATTGTATGCAAGAATGCAGAATATTCTCAAGGTTCTAGAACATTTTAAAATATTGTGGAGAATTTTAACAGATTTTCAGAAATTTTTTATGATTCCCGAAAACTTTAGAAGAGTATGAAAGACTCTGGAGAATTCTGGAAGACTCTAGAAGATTCTAGAATGGTATGGGAGATTGCAGAAGATTCTAGAACCGTCTAGAATATCATGGCAAATTTTATCAGATTTTGGCGAATTTTTGAAAGCCCTATAGAGGATTTTAGAAAAGTCTAGAATATTCCAGAATGTGATGGAAGAATCTAAAAGATTCATGAGGATACCAAGTCTAGAATATTATGGAAAGTTTTATCCGATTTTGGGGAACTTTTGAAGACCCTAAGGATTGTAGAAAGTCTAGAATATTCCAGAATGTGACGGAAGAATCTGAAAGATTCACGACTATACCAATGAAGCTCCTGGAGGATTGTAGAATATTCTCGAAAAATCTATATAATAGAGGATTTAGAAGATTCTGTAAGATTTCGAAAATATTGTGATACTTCTAGAACTTTTTAACGTTTATAAGATTCTTAAAAGTTGCGCAACTTTCTACAAAATTCTGGAAAACACAGAAAATGTTATTCAAAAAAGATGATATAAGGAAAAATTTCAAATTATGAGAAGTAGGGGACTAAGGGGCCGTGCATAAATTACGTAAACTCCTTTTATTCATGATTTAATAGTCTTACTTGTGTTTAATACCAACAAAGCTTTCTAATAATAAATAGCCTTTGTACGAAAGAAATCAGGGTGTGTGTGTAATATATATATAATATATATTTAATTTAGTAATAAATTCACGAAAAAATTTATTCAGAAAAGATTACGTGAGGTAGGGGGGTGGGGGTTCAAAACTTACGGAGCCTCACAAAGGGGGTACGTGGTTCAAAATTTCAGAAAAATTTTTAAGTAATTTATGCACGGCCCCTAACTGTGAACCTTGTATTTATCAATAAAATGATATCTAAAAACAAACTCAATAAAATCTACACCTTAAATTGCAAGAGCAAGTGCCAGTGTGAAAAATAAATATTATTAAATTGGCCATAAATTTGCAATATCCGTTTGTAGAAGGCAAAGCGAAGATGAGGTTAAAGATTGAAAAACAAAGAGAAAAGAAGACAAATTGGATAAAATATATATGAAATTCTTTGAAGCACGCGAACGTGAATTGCAGGAAGGAGCCAATCAGTTGATGACTCCGATACAAGTCATCGTGGACAGGATTATTGTCATCATAACAAGCACAACCCAGCAGGATGTGCTAATGATTCCGCGGTGCTTGCCTTATCGTTTTAGTGAATGGCAAATTGGATTTTTTTGTGGACTTGCGCTTCTTCTCTTTTACCCCCCTCCCTCTCACATCAACCTCTTTTAGTTGATGCACCTTACTAACCGACGTCTCACTTGTCTCATGTAATAACAACTTTTGAGGTGATGTTTTAACAAGAAACATTGGAAATGATTTTCTCATGATCCTGACAACCACGAGATAGAGAAGTAATTCTCAGAAATAAATTTTGAGATGATAAGTTTCCCTTCATAAATTATATGTCGGTTCAGAGTCTTTAGTTACTTTTTAGCTCTTCAGAAAACATATAAATTTGTTTTTTGAAAATATTGGTACACATACATACATTTTTCTGACTTCCCAAATTGTTTTTGCTACAAATATTTTCTTATGTAAAATAAAAATTACCCAAAAAAACCTAACAATTTTTTAACATTACACTCGAACCAAATGAAAATAATAAAATCACTTGAATTTGTCAGACAAGAGTGAAATTTTAAAAAAGTATAAAAGTATCACAAATTATATATAATTTCATAACAGTTTACTATGGTTATGAAATCACTGACATTTGCCAAATAAAATACAAATAATTCGGCAAAGGAAAAATTCAATGATAAAAAATGAAGAGAACATTTTTTCGGACCTTTGTCCTTTTTTAGTGAAGGAACATTTTCTTAATGAATTTTCTTCTGTTTGACTTTGATTTTCTTAAGGAAGATAAAATATTGAAACTGTTTTTCTTAGTGACTATTCTGAGCACTTTTGACTCCGTTTTTTAAAATTAAATTCAACTTTAATCTTAAATTTCTGAATACTATTGAATTTTTTGATGCAAAAAGAATGTCAAATTTAATTTTCTCTGACCACTTCACAGAGACTTCTCCTTGAGAAAAGCAAAAAAAGAAGAAGGCAACGAACCTTGTTTCTCGAGTAAACTTGAAGAACGTCGGCCCACCAACGCGTTTCTTCGCGACAGGTGCCCTTGACGAAGGTCACACCTTCTGGAGAGGTCACTGCAAGGCTATAAGGATGTCCAGTGACATCCTCGGCTGCAGCAACCTCTAGAACACGTGTCATATCAATCCTTGACTGTGGCACAGTTTCCGGCTGAAAAAAAAACAAAAATTTGTTACTATAACATTTTTTTACAATCAGATAAAAATCTACGATTTATCAATCTAGTTAATTGTATTGAAAAATTTCTTGGACATGAATAATATGACCTACTGAACTGTCAGCTTCAATTTTCAGTTCAGTTTAATTGTACCGAAAAAGTAAGGTGAGAATATGGAGTTAGGGCCGTCGAGAGGGGGTGGAAAAGGGTGGAATCCCCCCGAGCCCGGGTTTTTCGAGGGGGCTCGGAAATTCGGAAAATTAAAAAAATTTTCCAATTTTTTTCGTTAGAATATTAAAAAAATATTTTGCGAGAAAAAATTTCGTATGTGATGTTTTTATTCTATGTATATGGGCCCGTTAATTTGCAGTCCCGAGCCCGAATTTCCTCTCGACGACCCTGTATGGAGTCTAAAAATTCTATCAGTCTTAAAAATAATATTTTTTTTGAATTTAAAAGTGCCCTGCGAAGTAAAGAAAATTTGCCAAGGCCAAGAAGATATTTTGAGCGCCTAAAAAAGGTCCTTAGGTAAATTTGACGCTTCATTAAGAAGCCCTCAAAAGCTGCACTTCTTTACTTTTGTGTCTGGCTCGTTTAAACGTACCTTTAACAATATACTTTACAATGTGATCATGGCTTGCATAAACTATGTTTATGATCCGTGTTAACACTACGAAAATCTGCATAGCCAAGAATGCTCACTGGTAAAATATATACGTATAAGTACAGGTAAGATGGTGTGAAAAATTCAAGAATTATGCCTAATAAATAAAAGTGGCGGGTCCGCCAGGAACGTGGATCTTAAATCATTTAATTTCGTTGCAAGTCGTGTAACAAACATGACAGAAATTTAAATGCAACCTTGTCTTCGAATATATTGAAGGTCAGTTATGATTACATAGATAAACCAACAATTCTTATTATCATTTATCATTTTTATAACAATTGAAGGAGTTTGAGGTATTAAGATTCGATGCAATGAGAAGAACACCATAAAAAATGTAAAGTGAGGTTTGCAACGTTTCTCAGACTCACAAGACCAAAAAGTTATCATCGGAAAACAAGAATCATCCTTTCTCGAGTATATAATTTTTATATAAAAAATTTATAATATTTCTTAAAAAGAACTTCAAATCTAGATGCAGAGATTTTCAACAGAAAATATTCGTTCATCCAACTTGAGATCAGCAAAATATTACTTCGTTCATCCAACTTGAGATCAGCAAAATATTACTTTCAAAAATTTTAGTATTAGAATTTAACGTATCGTTTGAAGGAGGAAAGATTATTCTTCATTCAGAAATTTAAAAAATAAAT
>JBAGKK010000088.1:544892-570715 GCA_037177015.1 Euceroptres primus
TTTGACAAAAACGGGGGGGGGGGTCAAATTTTACACAAATCTAATACCTTCTCATATGATGAGAATGTAAAAAAGGGGGGAATAGGAGACTGACTGTGATCTCTATATTATGTATTCCCATTCGAATTGTAAACATTTAGAATGTGACAAACAGTCATATTTCAGCATGGCAATAAGTTTCATCGGAGAACGAAATTTAAAAAAATTATTTCTATTTTAAACAAAAAAAGGGGAGAAAGTGACCTCTTCAAAAAAAAATCAACCAAAAGTGACTTTGACATCAATTTCAGCACTAAGAGCAGACGAACTTATGAAACCAATAACAATACTTTGTCTACAAAATAAGATAGAAAGTAAGACAACTAAAAATGGAGAGATTAGAAATGGGAAAGGCGATCAATGTGCCTGGGGAAATTGTGGCGGACCAGGCAACTGCAGAGGCGGAACATGAATCAGAATAGAGCGAGTGTTTGTTATAAATTAGAATACACATATCCCGTCATGTTTATGCAATATTGCGACAAGCGATGCATCATCAAATGGTCTTTTCTCCTTAGCACTATAAACACAAAGTCAAAACACCCAAGATATCCCGTAAAGGGTTACTGATGGGATGTTGGTATTGTCGCGTGGAATGTACAGTGTTCACGCATACTAGACTGCAGCCAATGTTGTGCGAGTAGGTATACCGTTGTGAAATAAGAGAGAATAAGGAAGAGAGAAACTAATAGGAGAAAAAGAGAGAGACAGAGCCGGCCTACACAAGGCGGCAGTATCTTCATCTGGTAATTATTCACCTGGCCCATGGACCTAAGTATCGGGCCTGGCACGTGCGTGGGAAGATCTCGTGGCCGCGGAGGAAGAGGAAGAAGATGAGGAAGAAGGTGGAGAGAAGAATCGAGAGGAAGAAGTGAAAGCTCCAACACAAGTCCTCGGACTCTTCACTCCCGCGTTTCCTTATGGACGGTACACGCCCAACTCCCACTTTCTAACTTTCCGATATATGTATGCGTGCACTCTCCATAAAATAGGACAGGTAGGTCCATTAGAATACTAAGGACAAAAAATTTAGTATCGCGATACAAATCTGTATTCATTATAGCTTATCTCCTTGTGCCAGAACTCGATATACGCGACATCACAGGTGTTCGACGTTCGCGACTTGCAAGCAAAGAAAACTCGATTTCTTCATCGAAATTTTAGGCGACTTTTTCAGATTTCCCAGATCGGTTCCGGTCCTGTCAAATATGCTTCTTCATTTGAATGTTATAAATTATGTTTACAAACTAGAATTGTTATTTACCCTAAAATTACACATAAGTGATACGACTTCCTAGTCACGTAACAATCGAAGTGTTTATTTCGCTTCGCAACGAAGACACAGTGATCCTGAGTGGGATCTAATCTATGATTAGAAATAGCTATTGATAACGCGCGAATTTCCCGCCGGATTGAAATAGTCCCTTGGATCTAAAGACGTGTAATAATAACCGTAGACAATAATTTCCCAGCAATATTCCATTGTTATCCTTGAAATGTGTTTTCTCTCCTACGCGAGTAACGCTTAGCCCTCGCGTTCTTCAGGGGCGGCCTAGACTACCGTGTAATGGCTACCGTAGCCATGAAAATAGTCTTATCTGCACCTAGTTGCAAAAAGGTGGAGGCGGAGAAGGTGGATGAAAAACCTTATCGAGTAGCATGTCCTCGCGAGGATACGTGGTAAGTAGCAAAGTGTGTAAGACGCGTCTGCCTATCGATATAATGCCGTATCTTTGGGTGTATCGTATTGACAAGAAGAACAACGACAAAGAAAATTCGACGCCATGTGACTCGATTATCAAACCAGTATAGCGATAATGCAAACAAAACAGCAAGACGAGTAAAGAAACTCATTCTGAATCGAGGTCAAGTGAAACAGTTGTTTACAACTAACTTTAATCTAATCATTCTAATGCCCACTAATTAAACTTACAATCGTTAAGATTGATTTAAGATGGACGTGATTGTTCCTCATTAAAGATTGATTCTTCCCATCACTAACCGAGCAAAAAGTCGTAGAAAAATGGAATTAGGAATTAAAAAGTTTCAGACAGAAGAAGTAATAGCAATTGTTACATAAATTTACAAGAAGTTATCATCAAACAAGACAGTAATTTCATTCAAAAGAAGGCGAGAGACTGCAAACAACGTTATTGATAGATGAAAGAGAAAGTGTACACGAGTTACAACTCAATTCTCTGAGAAAGAATGTTTGCACTCGAACGCAGTAAAAACTAAACATTTCAAGAAAATCCGTGACTCTCAGCAAGTTTCGTAAACAGACTCATAAGAACACCAGAAATGCCTGCGAATCAAATATCATTTGAAAACTGCAGTGAAAGGAAACGAAACTCATCTCTAGAGATCTATGCAAATTGGTAGATCTCGAAATTTCACGAAGAAATCGTGTAAATGTAATCAACATCATGGAAACGATTTTTTATCAACTCATCCGTTATTTCTGAAAGGTGGCGTTCGTGGATGAAAGTAACTCTTGGCAAAAAGAAGCGGCGATTCTCAATCCGATGTATCTTGATCCTTCCGCCTGAATGTCAGGTTGTCAAGGAGGAATTCCATCGGAAGCATAAGATCGTGAAGGGAAAAAACGGAAGCGCTTAACTTCTTACACGTTCTTGAGTATTGCCGCTGATCGGGACGAGCGGAACGAGTCGAACCAGAATGTCCTGATCTCAGTGGGCGGTGTTAACGACCGCAGGTCCAAACCCGGAAGATATCGTAGGTCAGGACACTGCAGGTTCTGGCCATGTGAGTGGCTAGTACTTTCCATGATAATCCATCACCTCGACTTTACGATGCCAACAAATCTCCAACAAAACGTCTCTCCTTGCATCCTTAATTCTACATTGTCTAAAACACGACGATTATTCTTCGCCAATAAATCCTCGACAATAAATCTTCGCTCTTGTGTTATTCCAAAAACACAACCATATTTCCTATTTCAGTCAAAATTTCAGTAATTCACGACAAACGTTCTAAAAGTCTCATGTCAAAAAACACTTAAACAGAAATTTTCGCTGAAATTTTCATGAAAATTCATAGTCAATGATCCATAAGGCGTGTCATCCCCTTGTCAGTAAATTAGCAGCCTTAGGAAACTGAATTTTTACGGGAATGGATACACGTTAATGAACTTGGTATATGAATGCTGTGTCCATCATTTTATATTATAGCAATTATTACCAGAATCTTCAGAAAGCTTCGATTCCTAAAAAATTTTTCTTACAAGTATGATATTTTATTTCGCAATCATAAAGATAACTAATCAAATCGATTTAACCTTTCATTTCATTATCTTGATTCCTTGTTGCATAAGGTTGTTCAGAGACAGAAATCTCAGAGAAACCTTGTTCTGCAGAACAATTTGCTTCCAAGAGAGCCGCTGGAATTGTTTCCAAACCCGTTTTCGTAACTCGGTCGACTGTATATTTTTTTCCAGAAGATAGTTACGATTATCATAGTCCAGTAACATGTAATATCACCAGTACTATACATTGTTAACGTGTTTTCTCTGCATGGAAGCGTTGAAAGAAGAACACGTTTATAATATACCATCAGCCTCAGGATTTATACAAATTATAAAACTTTAATACCTCCAATGAAATTTACTGCCTGCGTAAGAGTTGTTTCTTTATTGAGAAGTTTATAATGTGCTTGAAAGATTCCAGCACCACAGACACCTTACTACGAACAGGTGAAACTTAAAATTGTTTCTCAACAATTTTCATTTCGCGTAATCCCCCCGAGAAGACATTACTGTCGCTGATGCAGCAAAACAGGAAGTCACTTGTCCTGACTGCGACAAAAGTCACGCTGCAATTGATTCTTCAATAAAAGACGATCGTAAAAACATTTTTTAAGTGCCGACATTCACATTCAGAGTGCAAACTGCTTACGGTGAACAATAATCGGGCTGCGCATGCAAAACGGTACCTGACATGGCACGTTATTTTTCTTCTTATCTGGAAGGAAAAGTTTTCGAAACTTTCGTTTATAAAATACTTACAAGAACCGCTTTCAATTTTAGGGACACCGTACATTTAATAATTAATTGCTCCTGTGACCAAATAACTTGGTTAGTCGATTGGTTGGTGAATTCAAATTATAAAGTTTCACGATTTTTTGACAATATTTGAGAAATTATCACTATATTAAAATCGAATTGATCAAGTTCTGTAAAGGAATGTGTAAATTGAAAACTGACTGTGAAATACGATTCTGCTCCACATTTACGTGAGAGAATGATGACATCGCTCTCGATGATTCTGCTGTCTCGGGAATTTTTCACTGTCGCATCGCAGTCGCAAGATGAAAGTCTCTAAGGTCGATTCGCTCGTCTCGTTAAGTTCGTTCCAGCATTCGCTCGTAATTTATGCTTGTCCTCGCTTTACGCCTCTACGCTCCCTCGTATGTGGAGTAGCGTAACGTTTTCTATCGTTACCGGTGACGAGAACGATCGTAAAGAAAATTTACGACTCGCAGTTCCTAAAAGTCTGCACTTTGTAATCTTCAAGTTTTCGTTAATTCGCATTTACATTCTTAATCATATCACATTCCAAAAGTCACTGGATCTTTAAACTTTTCTAAATAATTGAAAATCAAGGGTTCTGTTAATTAACATTTCAAATTTAATAATTGTATTATAATATCTTTTTCTTCGATTTAACACGCAATAATTAAAACAAGTACCTCTTTTTTTGAGTACACAAGAGCCGAAGGTGTTAAAGTAGAAGATCCACAGTGACATTCACACCATTCAGCTCAAATAAAAAAAGTCTCAACGATCGTGAAACCAAACCTTGAGAGTGTAAACAAATAATTTTCAAGGCCAAAATTTCTACTAATGCCGCTCATATCTCGAAGGACAAATCTCGAAGTAGATGTGCAAAGATCCAAACGAGTCTCGGATGTTAGCCGAACGATCGAAATTCGCAAAAACACATTCTCCCGAGTCTATAGGCGCGCCCAGTTAAATAATAATAAAGCGCGAATTACCACACTTCATGGCCGACGAATCGTAAAGATATATAAAGTCAAGTCTGACCCTCACATTATTATGCCTCAAGCTTCACGACTCACCTTCTGTTTCTAAAGTTTTTCCGTTATTTTTAATAATACGCACTACGACTGACCTCTCTTAACAGACATAAAAATGTCGCATTAAAAAGCCATTATAACCAAGTTGCAATGTAACGCACTGAAAAAAGACAGCATTACCGTCTTGCGAAATGCACATTTCAAATGAATCGGTATTATGTGTCATTACGATTAGTAAAGTCGCAATTTATGGCTTCGATTGCGCGAAACGTGCGTTTTAAGAAAATTAATATCGAGCTCTGTGGATAAAAAGCTGATCTCTTTCTGAATAATCCGTAAACTTATTTATGAACTTTAATTACACATGCGGTGTATTTATGTAATTCAAGTTTAATACTCTGCTAATTTATTGCGATTGTGCAATTTGGATTCACAAAAAATTTTCGTCGAACTTAGAAAATTTTCAGTCGACCAATCGATTTTGTTCAATTAACAACATTTTTCTCTGAGTGTAGTAGTTAACATAACACAGCTCCACAAAAAAAGAAAAAATGAAAAGTTGCTTCCAGCAACCAGACCAACCTTATTATATTTCTTCCATATCAGATGGTAAGGATGGAAACTCTTTTACATTGACTTCTTCGTCATTTTTCCATGAGAGACATTATGTTTTCGGGGTCACTGAATCCGAATCTGGTGTTAGATTTGCTCCATCACGTCAGGTTTTTGAGAAAATTAGCCTTTCTGGCCATTTTTTGAAAACAACATAGGGTGCGAATCTGACGTTCTAGAAACTTCTAGTAAGGTTTAAATTAAAGAATGAACCTTGTGTTTTGAGGTGGCTATATGGAGAAAAAAAATTATTTTTGTCCCCTATCTTGAGCGGTAATAGGTTTCTGCTGCGCGCGCGCTGGCTCACCACGGCGCCCGGATGGTAAACAGTGATGAGCGCGCGGGCGCGTAGCAAAAACCTGTCACCGCTTAAGATAGGCAACGGAAATAATTTTTTAAATATAATCGCCTTAAAATCCAAGGCTCAATCTTTAATTTTAGCTGTACTAGAAGTTTCTAGAACGTCAGATTCGCACCCTATGTTGTTTTTAAAAAATGGCCAAAAAGGCTAATTTTCTCAAAAACCTGACGTGATGGAGCAAATCTGACACCAGATTCGGATATAGTGACCTCGAGAACATATAATAAGGTTGGTCTGGTTGCTGGAAGCAACTTTTCATTTTTTTTTCGTGGAGCTATGTATAATTATTTCCGAAGTTGCCCTATGGTTCTAGGTGATCATTCGCATCGTACAAAATGTATTATTTCTAAATAAAAAATGTTTCTTTTCGAAAAAACAACCGATTCTATAAATTACAAGCTTTTTTCAAACGAAACATGTATGCAATGCTTATCACTTATTAAAAATAATTTTTCAGTACCCGAGAGTTCGTAATATCTTTTGCACGATTCGCAACTGTGTACAATATTTTACCGGTGCATCTTGGATATAAATTAAAAGCGATAGTAAAAGGAACAAGCGCGAGTGAGTGAAATGAGTAATTGCGCGATTAATTAAGGATTCTTTTTCTTGTCGAAGGATCGGCTCGAGAAACATTTAAATGTTTTGCCGACTAGATCCGACCTTTGTTGGACTGCATCTTTCTCCGTCTCTTTCCCTCAATCTGCACCTGCTTCACTGATAATTAGACGCGCTCCGATAAACATGCTTCGCCACGACCTCGTCCTCCCTACATTATCGAAGCAATCGTTAATTTGTTAATTAGCCCGAGGTGCTTACATCCGAGAGCACCGTGACGCTCTTACTTTCTGCGAGGATTAAAGGGACTCGCATCATTGACCGTGGGTGCGCCTTCTGAGATATCCCCACCGATCGGATCAGACCGGATGGGTCACGTTACCGTTGAGGTTAGCTCAGACTCTTTGGCTTCCTCAGCCATCCTCGAAAGCGATAGTGGTTGTTGCCACGCTATATGCCCCTCACTACAGCGGGAATCCTGAATTTATAGAAGCTTTTCATGCCGAAATTAATGAAAATTTTAACAAAAGAACTATAAAAATTAAAAACTTTTACATAAGTTAAAAATACTTGGCTGTTCAAACAAATTTGTATTATTTTTGTGTTTTATTTAACTCTCTCTCTAATGTTTTGGACACAACTTTGGAACCTCCTCAGAAAATATCTAATAATATAAACATATATGTAGGAGATAGATATTACAAACAATATTAACTTCCTAAAAAGAGAAAACTTTTACAATATTAATCAGTATTGTTTACCTAATTTTGCCACAACTTGTTGACTCGTTTCTTATTTCTTGGTGTAAAATTGAAGTGACCTTATATTATTTATTTATAACTTCAATTTTACAATAAGAAATGAGAAACATGTCAACAAGTTGTGGAAAAATTAGGTAAATACAAATTAATATTGTGAAAGTTTTCACTTTTTAGGAAGTTAATACTGTTTGTAATATCTATCTCCTGCATGTATGTTTATATTATTAGATATATTCCCTGAGGAGGACCCGAAATTGTCGACGAAACGTTGGAGAGAGATAGTAAAATAAAACTTTAAAATAATAAAAATTTGTTTTGGACAGCCAAGTTCATGAAATAATATATTGGTAATATATATTGGTAATACTTAATTACCAAACAATCCAAATATACGTAAAAATACAATAAATAACAGAAAAGTTAAGCATATTCTACTTATTCTTTCAAATTACATAATGAAATGTCATACACTGATTTTAGGAAATTCTTTAAGATTTAATAAGATTACAGGAGAACCCAGAAAAAGATTCTAGAAAACCCAGAAGATATGAGACGGTCATGAAAAGTTTAGTTTAGAAGACTTGATTATGGAAAATTTTGGAAGACACTGAAAAAATTCGGAAAACTCTAAAAAATAAGGATCTTGAAAAAATAGGAGGAAAATAGGGAAAAAAGAGAAATAGAGAACTAACTGCGATCCCTACATTAATCACTGAGAGAAATCGATTTTGAAAAGGAGGGGAAGTTAATATCTGGATATTGAACTATGGAACAGCTATCTAAGATATTAGGGTGTATTATCTTAGATAGTTGTCCCATAGTTCAATATCCAGATATTAACTTCTCCTCCCTTTCACTATTTATTTTTCTCAGTAATTAATGAAGTTTAGCTTTCCGCACAGAATAGAAATAAGGATAAAATTTATTGCAGGTAATTTTTTAGAGGGGTAAATTTTTATTCGGATAACTTTACGTCTTTCAAAATAAATGTGTTGTCATGGAAAAACAAAATAAAATTTAACCTATATTTGAGTAAAATTTACCCTGTGAAGTTAATTTTTGTTGCAGGTAAATATCACACCGAAATCAGGGTAAAAATAAAACTTCGTTTTTCCTGTGCGTCAGTGCGTGGCTGAATAATTATTAACATTGATAAAAAAAGAAAAAGATGGTGAAGTACAGAAGAAAGTAGCAAAGTGAATAAAAGACATAAGACTTAGAAAACAATGAAACTCGTTGCATCGGTTTGGTTACGGTACCTCCTGATAAAGATGTGGATCAAGAATGAGAAATAGAAAGATGAGATGAGTGGGACGCAGAATGAGAAAAGGGACAAGCGATCCTTATCCGAACTGTGACGTCAAATCGTAAAAAAAAAAATAATAACTGCGACAAGTGCACCAACGTTGGAATGTAGGTCAGACACACGGACGATACCGATAGTTAATGGCAACCGTAGTTTGCAGTTTATTTCGTTCAAACTTGGATATAAAAATGTCAATTACCCAGCTTTTAATGTCAGAGTATGAACAGTTATTACAAATAAATAATCTCTTGCGAGAAAGAAATATTCTTGGAACAATAAAGATTCCTCAAGATTTATGTCATCGAGATACCGTACCATCCAAAATTTTATATCGGCGAAAATAGAATTTTTTAGGTTCAGTAAAGTAAATGTTCCTTGAATCTTTGACTTTTATTTTCAGTCGCAAAATCCGAGAATTAAACAATGACAATTGATCCTAGTAAAATTTATCTGCTTGGTTATGTAAAAGAAAAGAAAAATGGATTCTCGATAACGAGAAGATCGTTTTGTTGTATTGAGAGGAAAATTCAGTGACGCGTAAATGCAAAAAGAAACAGTGTTCGTTAAAGAAGACAAAAGCATTCATTTTGCAATCGTCATCTTTGAATTATCATCGTGATTGCAGTGCCATTAGAGATGTGCCTTGCAAGATGACTATGACGATTTTCAAGCACAGAAAAACATAGCAGAAAATCAGAAATTTGCAATTTAAATAAATAATGATAAGACAATTGATATCAATTGTATCACGTAATAAATTACACTTTATGAATCTTCACTGCTTTAAATATTCCAATGTCGATAAAATAGTCAATATTCAAATATAACTTTTTGGACATAAATATGTATCATTTAAATGTTTACTTTACGCTTTGCAACCCATGTACAGTTAAGTGCCGGATTAGGCTTATATGATCGGGTGATTTGCATGCAGGAATCAATTTTTTCTTCAACGTCATCGCAGGTCGAAATAAACGGGACAGTGAAACGACAAAAACGGGACCCATGATGAGTCGCAACTCGATATGATCTTCTCAGATGTTCAACCGAAAGATCCGCTTTGTTTGCAAAGCGGATTCACCAGTTCCGGCAATAAGGTACATTTACAGTGTCCCTGAACGGTAGAAGTTGAGGGGCTTAACCAACCAGGTAATCGCCTATGTCTATGGCAAAGACCCACGCCGCCATGGAAATTATGAAATTGCGACGAGGGCTTGGTAAGTAAATAGGTTTTGTACAAATGAACCTAATGCTCTAAACTAAAGAAACAGCAATTTTCAGTCGTTCAACTTCAGCAAACGGGAAAAATAATAACCATTAAATTAGAAACAAAAGAAGGAATTCGATACGTTTTCTTTGCATTAGTAGAAACGTAACACCTTGAAGGTTAGCCATCAGACTCTTTTTTTCAAAGCCTTGCTCCAGATCCATCAGAAACGATTAGCTCAAATATTCCAGTAAACATCACTTCGGAGAGGAGAGCCTGCATAATTTCAGAATGCTGATTTTTGAGCAAGAATCGAACAAACATTTGATTAGATATGATTTGTCAAAATATGTAATTCGAATTAAGATGCTAAAAAACATCAGCATTGATATGGTAACTCCAATAAAAAATTAGACAGAAAGTAGAGGAGGCTACAAAAATCCTACAAACTTATTGATGGAAAATAAAAAAAATACATTGAACAATAATAATAAACAATATAATAAACTTAAAAATTAAAAAAGAGACAGTCGAGATACTTTATCTTTAAATTAAAGTACTCGAAAGTTATTTATTGACTTGTTTACTCGACCTTTTTTCACAATCCAAAGTATCTATAGAAAAGACACAATACGGAATACGGTCTACTTTTACCCTATTCACTATTGAAGAATCTCTTGAAAATCCTTGGAAGGATCTTTGGCAGAGAGTCAAATATACAAGAGTGACTTTGGATGGTAAAGAATTCCTGGGCTTTTGCAAAGAAGGGCACCCTGCAGAGGATACAAGGTTAACACACTATAATACTGTCGATAATACGTAACGTAGATCGTAGACGTAGAGACTAGAGACTAGACTAGAGACCACTAGTGTCTGTAATTTTCTCATCCTTAAAAAAATTTTCACCGACTCACTCATAGAGTCCAGAAAAAAATGATCATTTTGCAATTGTCGAAGACTATTTAATTAATGCATCATAAATTACATTACTGCATGAATTGGACTCGATTCGTACATCATACCCTCACACACGTTGTTTCAAATTGCTTTTTAAACTCGTGTAATTTATTTCATTGAATCGAATGAATATGTCCTACTGATTTAACTTTATGATTCATATTATAATAATATGTATATATCCTATATAAAATATCTATTGGTTAAAATATATAAAAATCCAGTATTATTTGTGTATGTAGTGATTAATAATTATTAATAATTATTAATAATAATTAGTAGTAATTATTTGTGTACTTAGTATTTAATAATATGTATATATCTTATATAAAATATCTATTGGTTAAAATATATAAAGATCTAGTATTATTTGTGTATGTAATGTTTGAATGTGTGATATTGATAATGTCTTTTAAAATGATCAATTTGAAGAAATAATATTCTCGTTTGGCAAGGCTCCTATAGGCTAATTGCTCTATTTAAAGTTTTTATGCATTTAGATAAACGAGAGCTAAAATACGAGCAGTAATTAAATAATCAAGTCTAAATTAACAAAGAGATACTATAAATAATTTTTTTAAGATTAATTATACTTGGTTAAACGCCATTCTCTTTTATTACTGAAAATAATCCGATTAACAGGGGAGTGGTCGGCGTAAATAACCAAATGCATTTCAGTGGATCCACTCTCGACAATACGCGAGATACACACGAGGATTTTGATGTGTAATCGTAAGCATATAAGATTACAACGTATTCTCTCCATTTATTATCTTTCATCAAAATTTGCTTCGTAAGACATAACTAGGAAATTAAATCACGTAATGCTTTAATGAATATTACCATTTTTCATACAAAATTAACTACAGAGTTGCCTATCGTATTTTAAATCTGAGTTTAACTTTAATGGGAAAGTCTAATTCCAAATTATTCATTATTTTTATTTAACAAATGTTAAAAACATGTTCTATTGAAGAAAACTGCAAATCTTTTTTGGAGCTAAATATTTAGTAAAATCTAGATAACGGCTTTTTCGTAAACTATTACGAAGTTTGCGTAAATTCTCGATTATGCATGCTTTTCATGCTACTGACTTTTGAGGTTAAGGCTACAAGCATAGAAATAGATTCAGAAATAGAAATCTGGAATAAACTGATATTTTTGAATTGACTTTGTTTCGTATAAATTAAAAAACTTTCAGTGATTAGAAAATAATCAAAAATGTGAAGTCGAAAAAGCAATTTGTAGTATCGATAAGTTAAATTACCAAGCAATTAATTTTGATATACATTTTATCATTTCAGCCTGAAAAAAGTGGATAAAGTGAATATTTTTTTCAAAAAAGTGACCAAAAAGTTTTGACCCACAAATTTTAGGTTAGATTTCCTAATTATCACTTATGAAATTGACAAATTTTTTGAACTTTTTAGAATCTTCCAGAGGCTTCTTCATTCTTCCAAAATCTTCTAAAAACCTGAAGTATTTTCTAGGACTTTATAAGAAAATCTTCAAGGATTTTCTGAACTCTTACACAGATATCCAGAATTTTTCAGTCTTCTAAAATTTTCAGATACACCCCAAAAATTATTATAATTTTCAAAAATATACTACCATGCTTCAGAATCTTTTAGAATCTTCAAAAATCTTTTGAATTCTGGCATAAACTTCTCAAATCTTCTAGACTTTTCTCTCACCTTTTCTAGATTTTTTTTTAGATTTTCAAAAAGTCTGTGAAATTTTAGAGATTCTGAAGGCTGTCTAGAAGAATTCTTCAAAATTATTGGAGTATTTTGTAAATTTTAGAGGGTTCTAAATGATTCTGCAAAATTCTGGAAATTGTAAAGTTCAGAATATTCTTGAGGATTCTAGAAGATTCTAGAACACTAGCATATTTTGTAGAATATCAAATAATTTTCAAATATTCTTTAAGATTTTATAAGATTCTTATAGCAAAACCCAAAAAACTGTAAAAGATTGTGGAAAAATCCCGAAGAATCGAGAAGATTATAGATTTTCGAGGATTCCTCAAGATTTATGTCATCGAGATACCGTACCATCAAAAATTTTATATCGTCGAAAATAGAATTTTTTAGGTACAGTACAGTATATGTTCCTTGAATCTTTTACTTTTATTTTCAGTCGCAAAATCCGAGAATTAAACAATGACAATTGATCCTAGTAAAATTTATCTGCTTGGTTATGTAAAAGAAAAGAAAAATGGATTCTCGATAACGAGAAGATCGTTTTGTTGTGTTGAGAGGAAAATCCAGGGACGCGTAAATGCAAAAAGAAACAGTGTTCGGTAAAGAAGACAAAAGCATTCATTTTGCAATCGTAATCTTTGAATTATCATCGTGACTGCAGTGCCATTTGAGATGTGCCTCGAAGATTTTGGAACAGTCTCGAATATTTTGGGGAATTTGTAGAGATTTTAGATCAATTTTGAAGATTATAAAAGATTTGAGATCGTGAGTCTTTTGTAGATTTTGGAGGATTTTAAAGGATTCTGGTGAATTTTGGAAACCTTTGGAAGAGTCTAGAATGATATGGAAGAGTTCAAGATATTTTAGAGGATTTTATAAGACTCTGGAACAGTTTAAAATAAATGTCCCAATTCCTGATCATTTAAGGTTACGAGCTCCATTTTTCCTGAAGTTTAAAAACAAAAACTTTGAATCCTTCGTATATAATTTTACTATTTTTCTTTAAAATGACTAGCGTATAAAAAAGATAAATGGCTAAAAAAGGCCTTAAATAGAGTTTATATACAAAACTCTAAATGTACCAATTCTCGATCACCTAAATTTTAACAGAACCGAACATAACGTTTTAACTTTCCATTTGACACAATGTAGAAGGACTCAACTGTCAAATCTATCAAAAAAATTAAGTGTATTCAAAAAATGTTTTGAAAATTATTTGAGAAGAATTTGGAGAACCTTGAAAGAGTCTGGAGTATTCTGGAAAACTAATAGGTAGTGTAAAATTTTCTGAAGAATATTAACAGATTTCAAGTAAGTTTTGAAGATTTTGTAGGATTTTAGGAAATTTTGGAAGTGTTTCCTAGATTTTGAAGGAGTTTTGAATTATAAGCTTTTAAAATATGTTTGGACGACTAAGAACCATTCATAATCGAAAAATGAATTTTTTGTATTTCTTTGACTAGGAATTTACATTTCTCACAGAGTCATCCCATGACAAACAAAGTCACAATTCAGCACGGCAATAAGTTTCATCGAAAAACGAAATTTAATTGCAATTAATTAACTGGAAAGTGCAAATTAAATTAACGGTCTGCCATCGAATAGTGGATCGCGTTGCGTAACGATTTGCTACTCGAAGAGCCTGCAATACACTAACACAACATACCTTCACCTTATTCTTCTTACGATCGTGAATCAGTTATTTTTTCAGCAAGTCAAGTCGTGACAGAGAAAACGGAGATAATCAGACGCAGAATGATTTTGTCCCTAGTCCCTTCCGCTTTTCAAATCAAGGATCGACATTAACGAAGATGAATTCGCAATCTGAAGCGAAGGATCACGTTTCTTCGTTTTTGGAAAAAAAACGTCCTTTCGTCGTGGAGGAGAATTTCGTCATTTTGTGTTTTAATCGTTAATGGATGTTTAATTGGAAACTGGGCACGACAAGTGGTTTCAGTGGCAGGCAATTATGAGTAACTTTGCAGTGATAAAGGGGCAATTACATTAATTTCTACATTCACAGGTGTTTAAAAATATCCGACTAATGAGTCTCCTGTGCCAATCATGAGAAATGAGAAATTTTTTTACGGTCTGTGTCTTATGAAGGCTCTGGTGATAATAGGAAAGCAACCTTCTTAATTAGTTTCAAGTTTAAACGAAGGAATTTGTCTGTTTGCTATCAATTTCAAATTGTTCTTGTTAATGGCATTTTACTCACGGAACCTCGGAGAAAAGTTTTGTAGAAAGACTCACCTGTAACAGAAAAGAGTATTTCATTAGATTTTTCTTGGTAAATGACAGATTCCTGTTTTGTGAAAACAGCATCAAATGTTTCTTTTTCGGATTTTTAATTTCTGGAATGTCGGATTGGCATTTTCTAAGGTTATTCGCTAACAGGACACATCGTCGATTATATAACCAAAACACGTCGTCCACCTTTCACTTGCAAGGTAAAGCGATAGCGACACGTAACGTCTTCTGTGGATTTACAAAGGTTACATTTACATGTGGCGACGAGTTCAACTGTACCATTGTTTATGGTAATGTTGTTGTCGTTTACACGTAGTAAAAAGACGAAGACAAAAGAAGAAGGCAAAGCAGAAATCATTTCACCCCGGAAATAATAATTAAAATAATAAGTTAGATCATTTTCCATAAGAAGGTAGTGTTTAGCATTTCAAGAAAATGACATAAATTTTTATTGAAGTCATCAAAGAAATCTTGGAAATATAAAAGACGTCATAACTACTTACGAGAAACGAACATGTATCGAACACGTTATTCAATACGTAATGTTCGAGACATAATTATTCAATTTATTATTCAGCACTAATTAAACTGCTCATTTTTACGAATACGTCTCGCTACTTTTATTAATTAGAAATTGAAATTTCGATCAGTCATATTGAATTAATTATAATTAAAATAAAACTAGTCTATTTGCTAATCAATCTTGATATTTTTGCTTGATTAGTCTGTAATATTAATTTTAATCGATCTCTAAGAAAATATTTTATATTTAACGGACGACGTTCCAATCAATAGTCGACGAACCGAAACAACATTTTTTGAATGTCAATCAACCGTTTAGGCCACATATTTGTCCATGGGATGTCCAAGACTTAATTAACCAAAGAAGAATATTAATAATTCATCAATGATACTAATTTATTTAATAAAAATATCCTATTTTGAATGCAGGTCATATGTATGTAATTTATTTACTTGACGGTCGTTTGAAGGGAGAATGAATATCGAATTAGCAAGGTGAATGAGCTCGATCAATATCGAAGCTCCGACCTTCGGTAAACCGTATCACGATATCGGTCGAAAGTAGTAACAGACGAGTGTAAATCACTTGTAGGAGGTAAACAACAAACTAGATAAACATTAGGAAAAAACGATTTACGTCGATGAGGTTCAATCGATAGGTTTCGAGAAACAGCTTTAAAGATTATGTTGCTTTTTACGGTGACCTTTCTTTATCTTGAAATTTTCCTCTTACGGAGTTTGTAAATAAGATTAAAAAGTATATAATTCTTTTAGACAATGTGTTTCTTAGAATTGAATCAGCGATACTTTCAAATGATTTTTAGGAATTTGAGAAGAGTTAAAAGTTTCAATTTCTTAGAAGAGATAAATTGGGCATTTTCTGAAAAATTACTTCCTGAAATTTTAGTATCTTATATCTATAAATTAAGTTATATTAAATTTCAATTACAATTTTAGGTGAGAGTATCTTATAAATTTCATATATTTAATTTTTAAGATTCCGAGGCTTGGGAACTTTAATTTTAAGTGAAAGTATCTTAAAAGTGTCATAAATTAAAAAACATTTTTAACAGCATACAATTTGAATACTTGGAATTACATATGATCAATCTTTTTAAAAGTTACAACAGTGAAAGTTCAGTGGTAAATAGTGAAAAGTGAATTGGGGTCGATCGGGGATAGTGTGATACGGGACATAATGTGATAAACATAAACTTCTAAATGAACAATTAATTATTTTATTCCACTTCTTGATGTAACATCAAGATTAAATTTTCAACCATATGTGTGACAAAGGGGATTAATGGTAGTTCTTATTTCAATTTATATTTTAGAAGAAAGCTGAGTTTCTCCGGAAGAACTCAAATTACTAATTGCCCAAAAACCTTACAGGCAAATTTCATACTCTCAAAAATAAGAACTGTTTTTTGAAATTTTTTTCCGAATCCGTATAATCATACAATATTCTACTCTATATGCGGCAGTTTGATTAATAAAATTCATTTTCTTATTTTCTACAATAATATTATTTTTATGAAATTTAGATCGTTCTGAGGGGTTTGTGTGATACATGTTTTTTTGTTTCCGTGAAATATCCAATATGTCAATTTTTAAAAGGTTATGTTGAAAGGTACGTATATAATAACGGTATGTATATAACAAAATATACAAAAATATACAACATTTTTTGTATATTTTGTGAAATCGTATATTACCACAAAATACTCACCAAAATAATTACAATTGTAATCTGTACCAAAGCTAGTTTTTAATTTTTCATTGTATATTGTTCTGTGCAATTTTTATAATTCTACATTTATGTTATATATAAAATCCTATAACATTATCTACTTATATACCTCGTATCACATAATATGTTATTGATTGACTGTCGTATCATCAATTTCGGTCATTCACAATGTTCTTTTGGTTCTTTAAGAAAATCTCCAGTTCCTTATTCCTTATGATTTTTGAGGGCCAATACAAGTCCATTCTTATACATACTAGAATACTAAAATCGTCGCCAAATGAAAAGGTGGGGAGGGTTCAAAATGCACAGGGAAAAAAGAAGTCTTGAATGGACCAAATTTTTTTGCAGCGAAAAGAAATGATTCTGTGCGTGCACTGAATGATACTTATTAAATATAAATGTATATTTCGTATAAGCAATATTTAGTTCAATTCCTCAGTACAAAGAAATGAAAATATTTCTTAATCTCTTTGAACTTACGAATCTTTTTTTTTTTCAGTGGCATCGACTCTAAAAATAATTTGTCTTTAATTATGTTTCTCGTGCGAAAAGAAGAGATTACTTCACAAAATTAATACACAAATTGTACTATTTTTTATTTTTTTAAATGAATCTATAGGTCTATAAAATTGTGTTAGTAAAAACCCAAAGCTTCAGAATCATTTTAAGGCGCTATCTTATGTTTATCTTGCGTACACGTCGCAGGATATTCAATTTTGACCACGAATATCCAAGGAAATAAAAAATATGTATGGATTACAATTTCAATTAGAAAATAGTTCCTTGAAATCTAAAATTAACATGAGGAAAGCAGTGCTTCTCAGGTGCTTTAAACGGAGAGCAATGGTGATAATCTCTCGTCTCTTATTGTTCTTAATTAACTTTAATTACTCTGCAACCCTTCGGTTTCTCATCTAGGCGCCTCCGCCTATCTGGTTGCCTTTAAGTCCCGTAGGAATTTCTACAGGAGAGGCCTTGGGTTTCGACAACGTGCCGCGAGATACGCGTTTGTCGGCCTTCGTCGGCGACGTAATTAATTAAGCCTAGATAAAGAGAACGCGCGGTGCGAACGTGTTTCTCTCTCCGATTCGCTCCTACCAAAAGATTATCTCCGAGAAGGAACGTGACCCTGTTGTTTCGCCGGCCGTAAGGGCGTACCATAGCAATTAATTCCGTGGCTACCTGTCAATTCTTTTTTACGAGACGCCTGCAATTTGCCGGGAATGCGACCAATTACTTGCCACTGCGATCAATTCGCTGCCATTTGTCATTTCATATTCCCCTGGTCTCGGGATGGCGCGCGCGGCCATTGCTTGTCGACGATACAATTACTTCTCCTCCGACTCGGAACTGCACGAGCCGCTAAGCTCCTTTCGCAGAAGCGAAACTTTATCGCGACTTAAGACTTAACGCGAATCTCAGGATTAGTTCACGATCTAATCCCAATATCGTACCATTTCAAATCCAGTTTACACGATCTCAGGTGAAGATTCATTTTTCGCGCTCCGATACTTCCTCATCATCACACGTTTAGAAAGCTGACGAGAATTAGTTTCAATTTTTCTCTCTCATGCCCCATGCTACATACACTATCAGAGAAAGAAGTCTACTTCAAATTATGGCTAGTTTCTCCTTTTATGTACACATATTTAACATAAAGATATATATTTAATGTGAAGAAAATATTCTAGAAAACATACAAAGGAATTCATTGAATACTCTGGAATCACTGAACGAAATTAATATATTCCAAGCTGTACTGTACCTGTTCCACTCATAATTTTCTTTTCTTTCGCCAAAAAGATAAACGCAACTTTGATTTGCGTTAATTACAAGAATGAAACTGAGAAACGAGTAGTAAACCTCAAAAAGTCTCTGCACGGGAAGAGATTTATGCGGCTCGTCGAGGGAGAAAAATGACTCGAAAAGATTTCAGAACTAGGTTTTTCTTTTTTGTTTTGAGACATTTACATTCGAAAATACAGCCAAGTTGCTCGATCTTTGGCTTGATAACTATGCAATTACGAGGCGAAGAAATACGTAAAAGGAAAGACAAAGACGTATAGTTTTCTTTTCCCTTTTCTTCGTCTCTCTACTTAAACGGCTCTTTCTTCCTCTCTCCCTCCCTTCGTCCAGCAGATACTCACATTTATTACCAAGAATTTATTAATTAAAAGCGGACCCAACGCGGATGTTACTGTCGCAGACTTCTCGACATAAAATATGGCCGACTCTCGCGAACTTCGTCCGGGGACTCATAATATTCGTACGAGAATAATGCGTTTCACGTCGAATGCTACTCGTGAACGTTTCGGCAGCTCGTTAAAATACATCGTAAGTCAAACAGTCGATATACAGAACCAAAATTATGTAACTTTGCAAATAAAATAATCAAAATTTTATAACATCCTCTGATGGATAGAAATTTAGAAGTGATGCCCTAATAAATAAGAATTCTTTGAATGATTCCTAAAAGAAAGAACCTCGTTGAATACGAAGAGAAAATGTCATCGAGGACATAGTTTTTTTTTCTATTCAGGGAATGGTGCACAGAGCTCGTCACTTAGAAATAGAAAATCGTACCACATCGCAAAACAAAGAAACCACGTGTACTTTCTCCGTGAAAAGTCTGTCACAGCTCTCAGTGAGACCGCAACAAAAAATCCCATTAGACCCAACAGAAATCTGCGGTGGGATAGAAGTTCAGACTCTCGCGGATTCTTTGACAACGTTATTAGACGTTTCCACCGAGATAACTATAATAATTGACCGAGGGGATAATTCGAGATCTGTTTAAACTGACTTTCTACCGACGACATCAATCCTGTCACCACAAGGTAATTTCACAAAAAAATGAAAGAAACGAAAAGACACAAATGACATAAAATGAGTGTGTTTAACATTAGAAAGTACACTGGGAAACAAGAAATCTTGAATTTCTTTGCGGCATAGAAATGGTACTAAATGGTAATTATTAAATATTTCTTTGCTGAAAAGAAATATTTCTTTGGTTGCAATATTGAAGTTCAAGAAGCCCAGATTTCTAAGTGTCAAAGGAACCATTTTGTTAAGTTAATTTCAGGCGTCGTAGTGCAAAATGTTTTCAAAAAAAAAAAAGGAAATAAAGTGATTTTTTGACAAAAATAGGGGGCAAATGGGGGAATAAATTATGTTAAGTACAACCTTACCTTTATGTTTCCGCGTACGGCAAAATGAAAAACAATCCTTTTATGAGAAATGCTACATTAAAGTTTATTCAGCTCTATATTAAATGTCCTATTCAATCCACCAATTTTATACAAATGTTATATCAATCTTATAAAAATTATGATATACTTTTTCACATAAAACGTCTTATTGATAGCATAATTGCTTTCATCAAGTAAGTTAATTTGTACCTAGTGCAAAACGAAAAAGGACCAGAAAAACTCGGAGATGACAATAAGTTTTTTAAAAAATCTTTAGTAGAAAAATATATCAAATTAAATTTTCAGTTTAGAATTCTTGGTAATGAAATTTTTGAAATTCAACGGTTTAAAAATAAAAACTCTCATTTTGGTATTCGATTTTGAAAGTGTTTAATTTTAAATGCTTCTCATTTTTAAATTTACAAATTATCGTCGTTTTGCATTGAAATTATCAACTCTTAAACACTTCTAGATTTGAAATCATATACATAATATTGTTTTTCTCATTTGTTGCATTATGGACGTATAACTTAAAATATTGAAATCTTAATAACGATACTTAAAAAAATCTAAAAATATCGAATAGTATTGGGTTTTATTTATTCAGTCCGCCCGTAAGGGGTAAAAACGTGAAGAAAGGGGAAAAAGAGAAAGTTTGTTGATAAAAGAAGTAAAAAGAGGAAAAATAAGGAAAGACTGTGAAGCCTGTAATTTGGTCATGTTTGCTGTAAAAACAAAAAAATTAATTTCTTCTAATCAAAGCCTGATTTTTTGCTGTAAACAATATTTAGTTACTTTACATAAAATATATTCCGCCATATAAACAAAATTGGAAATGGAAATGGAGCTTTGGATCCTAGATCCAAGAAACTTTTTACTCAATTGCAATATTATAATTAGACCCTCCAAATATGTAATAATAAATACTTATAGTGCATACATAATAGAAAAGAGGAAAAAATGAATGATCAAATATACTGATTAGAAAGCAATATCAATAAATTATATTAAGGAGATATTGGTCCGCGAAGGGTAATTATATCGAAGTAGCAATCCCATGTCAGGAAATCGAAGTATATCACAAGATAATTGGGAAAGGGATGATTCGAGAGTAGAAAAGACTGAACTTTCTCCCAAGAGACACTGTCGTTCCAGTGGATCGTGGGAAAAATCTTCTCCAAGAAAGCGAGAGGAACAGACCGGAAATCGAAGATTGAAACGAATCTTTCCGATATACATATAGTATTGTAATTACCAGTGTTATTAAGAAGCGAATGATGACAATCATCGTTAGTAAAGATTTGATGATACTGGACTTTCTCTGGCGTTTCGAGAAGAAGTTGTTAACAGTGGTACGTCGTTAACAGTAGCATTCCTGAGAAGGGCGTGTCGAAGTAAAATGTGGCTAAGTAATCATGCAAACAGAAGAAAGTAGATTACTATCCGAGTTCTGAAAACTATGAACCATGGTGATTTGCGAACACTTAGTTTTTTGTACTTTTACCTAACGGTCAACTCTGGAATACTTCGGTGGAAATACTGTCGTAAAGCGAACCCCTGATATTTATCGCTTATTTTGCAAGAATGCAAGCACGGTAATGATTGCTACACAAAAATAGTGCAGAAAGATATTTCTGAGATTTTTCGAATCTTCTAACTTTAGAGGAAATATATTTCATGCTTTTAAAACATAAGAGCTTTTTTCTTGAAAGAAAAAAAGGTTCTAATTTCAATACCTTTTGCACGTTACTTTTTCTTTATAAATTTTATATCAAAATTTTAAAACATAAGAGATTTTAATTTAAGTAACTAAAATAAAGAATGAGGTCAAAGTCAATAATAAATCATTGTTGATTAAATATTTATTTTTATTTTTACAGTCTTGAAAACTTAGGTACGTTTCTTTCTTCAAGTAAGAAATTGGACCTGAGTGGAAAAACTGTTATTAGAGTCTTTCCACTAAAACTGCTTTACATCGCAAGACTGAGCGTTAAGCGGCACTTGAAGAAGGCAAGTTGCTTTATGCATACTACAGAGCAGCAATTTGTAGAAAAGAAGAGGAAAGGAAAGAAATCAAGAAAATAAAGGGAAGAAGACGAAAGGAGAAGTAAAGAGTTGAAACAAGAAATGAAGAAAAAGGGAGAAAAGTGGTGCTTTTGAAGTACATGTTGGATGCTTCTGCAGTTATATAAAGAAAATACAGCAGAGAAAGAAACGTAAGAGCAAAAGAGAACGATTTTACTCCTTTGTTCAGCATTTCACCCCTCAGTGCTACAACTTATGATTTGAGGAAGGAAGGAAGAGAAGAAAGAAGGATTCAAATGTTGAAAAAGAAGACAAATGGGCCAAAATTGGTACTTTTGAAGTACGTTGGAGCTCTCTGCAGAGTTATAGAAAGAAGCATTAAGGAAAAGGAGGAGTTATTTGAAAAAGGGAAGAAAAGAAGAAAACATTGACGCAATTAAAACCTGTGAGAATGAAGAATTAGAAAGGAGCAATCAAAAATGGTAAGGAAGGTCAAAAAATGTAATTGAAAGGTAAAGAAAAAGGCAAGTGAAATTAAAGAAAGTGGTCAAGGAAGGGAAAAGGGAAGAAAAGTAGAAAACATTGAAGAAGAAATCCAAGCCTGTGAGTATGAAAAATAAGAAAGGAGAAATCAGAAATAGTGGGTAAGGAGGGTCAGAAAAAAGTAAAGGAAAGATAAAAGAAGGGCAATGATATCAGAGGAAGAGATGAAGGGACGAAAATCAGTAAGAATAAAAAGGAAGGAAAGAAAAGCCAACACAGAAAGATAGAAAGCATTGAACGGAAATCTGATTCCCTCCCGCGCAAATGAAAATAGGTGTATTTGTATTTCGGATAAGTCATCTATCAATTTTTTGAATCTAAAATAAGTCTCATAAATACCTTCCTTTCTTTTAGGTTTATGAACATGTATTTTGCAATATGACATGCAAAACAGATGTTCAAAGAAAGGATGGAGGAAAGAAGAATCGATCGAAGAAGAAAAGAAAGAATTAAAGACTGTAGAATGAAAAAGAAGGAGAGGAAAATCAGAAATAGTGCGTAGGGAAGAACAAAACACAGTAAAGGAAAGATAAAAAGAAAGGAAAGAGAAATTAGAGTAAGAGATAAAGGAAGGGAAAAAGGGAAGAAAATGTAAAAAACAATGAAAAAGAAGGAAGGATAAGTCATTTCAGAAAAGAAGGGGAGAAAGAAATTAAAAAAGGAAGGTATGAAAAAACAGAGAAAGATAGAAAAAAGCATGGAAGATAGGAGAGAAGAAAATTAGTAGAAATAAAAAAGGAGGAAAAAATCAGAAATAGTGTGCAAGGAAGTACAGAACACACTAAAGGAGAAATAAAATGGCAATGATATGAATGGCGACACTGCATACGGGCGTAAGTGCCAAAACCCGAATTTTACAGGAGGCACAAAAAACTGTCTAACTTTAACGCTTTTAATTTAAAAAAAAATAAACAAGAAATTACTTTCGAGTTGTTACTTAGTTCTACTGAATCGTGAAAGGAACGCCTGGAAAAAAGTAACCATCTCCGAGGAAACTCTTGTCAAAGAATGACGCATCCCCGAAAACGCCGGTCCTAACACAGAAAAAGCTGCATAACTTTTTTATTTAAAAAAAAAATATGTTTCTAGCTATTATGTATCTCTATTGAATCGCGAAAAGAGCAGGCGGAAAGAAGCAACGACTTCGGAGAAAAAAATTATCAAATATTGATTTCGATGATGACATTGAGAAAAACAAGATTTCTTTCAACTGTGTCAGCTTGTAATAAATTATGTATAAATTTTTTCGCACAACTAATGCTTTTTTTGTGAAGTCACAACTCTCGGAAATGACATTCTAGGTAAGGTCACTTTTATATTTTTTTATTTTTCGTTTCACATAAACGTTGGAAACTTAGTTCCATAGAAAACAAGTAGTTTAACCCGTTGACTGTGTCATGACGCATATATCGTCATAAAGCATGGGATTTATAAGTAATACACAGTCAACGGATTAAGCCAATAAAACGATTTTCGGAAATTTGGCACTTACGCCCGTATGCAGTGTTGCCCTTCATATAATAATAAAATAGTTGGAAGGTAGAAGAATTGATCGAAGAAGAAAAGAAGGAATTAAAGATTATAAAGAATGAAAAAGAAGAAGGGAAAAATGAGAAATAGTGTGAAAGAAGATGACAACACAGTAAAGGAAAGATAGAAAGAATGGAAATGGAAAGTATAAAGGAAGGGAAAAAGGGAAGAAAGTTAGGAAGAATGAAAAAAGGAAGGATAAGCCATTATAGAAAGGATGGAAGGAAAGAAAGAAATGAAAAAAGGAAGATACAAAGAACCACATAAAGATAAAAAGAAATCATGGAAGATAGGAAGGAAGAAAATCAGTAAGAATGAAAAAAAAAAGAAAGAGAGACAGGAGGGAAAGGGAGAAAGGAAGTAAAAAAGGAGGGAAAGGAAAAGAGAAAGATATAAAGATAGAAAGATAGAAAGGAAGGGAGATAGGAAGGAAGAAGAAGGGAAAGGGCAAGGCTGATCGGGACAGTGAGCAGTGTAAGTAAAGGAAGAGAGTACAGCGCTCTCAAGTGGGGTTCGTTCTACTCGGTTCGTCGACCGCGGATGGAATGCAAGGCATAACCTACCGTAACACTATCGAGCCACGCCACCAGTATGCAACCGTCTCGATTCATAGAACCACCTGTAAACCGACCTGCAACCCCTGCGAAACCGTTTCAAACCACACCATTCCCTAGCGATTCACGGAAACGAAACCCATACGCGTGCGAAGCGTTGATCAATCACAATATGAAAAATTAAGATCGTACCTGCCATCGAGGCAAAATTAAATCCTCTACCTTATCTTCTTTAGCCTCTGATTTCGTATTTCCGTAATTCCGAATTTTTTTTTATATGGGTGTGTACCCTTAATAGCTTAATATTTCGTGATCCTCGAGGTGATCGTAGAACTACTAGGTTTAATTTTGAATTTTGTAAGCCTCTTGAGTCTCATTTGTTTTATATGGGAAGTAATAGTAAACAAATAAGAAACTGAAGCCACGGCAGAAAGAACGTTGTATCAACACATATTTTGTGTTAAACTGTTTCTCTATTCCGCGGAAGCGCTGCGATCGAAAATTCGAAAATTGAATTCGCAATAAAATGTCAAAATAGTCGAGGTTATATACACTACCGTCCGAAATTGTCGGCACGCCTGTTTTTTAGCAGTTGCTTAAAGTTCTCTAATTTTTATAATAATTAATTCAAAAATTTCTCTCCAAAATAGTACGAAAGCTAATAGAATTTTACGTCTAATAAGCCAAAGGGGAAGCTAAAATCTGTATTTTATAAAAAGATATTGCCAAAAGACCTCAAATTTCGATATTTTCAAAAATTTTAATAACTCTGAAAATATTTATTATTTTTAAAAGCCCTTAGTCTCATTTTAAAGATAAATTTTTAGAGTTTTTGTGTACGCTATTCAGATATTTTTGAAATTATTTTCCTAGCTTCTGCCATAGGCTCAAACTTGTACGGA
>JBAGKK010000088.1:595369-628912 GCA_037177015.1 Euceroptres primus
TGTAGGCCGGTCAAGGGACGCTCGGGGGGGGGGGGCAGAATCAGTGAAGCGTGAACGTTGCGTTCGATCCATGTGCAGTCGATCCAGTAATGAGTGTGACTTCCAACCAGCCCAACTCAACTCGCAAAATGTAAGGGCTGGATGGTCCGGCCCGTTCTTGTTTTTTTTTTGTTTCTAAATAGTTATTTACTATGTCCAGAGATGGTCCGGCCCGTTCTTGTTTTTTTTTGTTTCTAAATAGTTATTTACTATGTCCAGAGACTAGAATTATATAATGGGACACATGTCACTAATCTGTAATAAATATTTAATTCTAGTCTCTGAACATAGTAAATAACTATTTAGAAACACAGAAATAAGAACTGGCCGAGCCGCCCAGCCATTGCATTTTGCGAGTTGAGCTGGGCTGACAGGTGTTGTCTTTTGTTTCTTCGTTTGGTCGACTTGAACTCAGGTCCGCAACCCGTGAGTTGGGCTGGTCTAGCCCTTTCCGGCCCGTGCAGGACTCTGGCTGGAGGAATATTGCGTCGGGTGGGAGCAACAAGGTTCCAGTTTAGCGAGAGCGGCAAAAAGGTTCCTGTTCTGTGAGAGAATTAACTCAACTAAATTATTTATTTGAATCTAAGAACCTACATTTCTTGTATCCTGTTTAAGCACTCAAAGAAATATTTATTTAATTTGAAATTCGATTTGTTTAATTAACCAGGACGTATTTGAGCCAAGTAATTAATTTTCGAATTAAGTAACTTATTTTTTATACATCCAAAATATTTCCTTGATGTGAAGAAATACGATATCTTAGGTCGTATTCAGATCAAATATTCTTTTTTCTCAATGTAAATGTTTCCAAATTAAAGGCCGTTTCAACTCATTTAATTACAAAACATTGAAATTTCAACAAACTCTGAAACTTTTCTCAGCCAAGGTATTATCTATCCATTTTTCTCGGTTAGGTAAACATGAGTTTGAAGAAGAGAAAACAGACACGAGAGTAGATTTAAGTAACGTGTCAAGAAGGCCGTTAGCCAAATAATTTCCCCAGTGCATTGTCCTCATTAGCAAACCTAAGCATCTCTCATTTCCGAGAAAAGTCACCTGAAGTAGACGAGCGATAAGTGTGGAGACAAGAATCATGATAAAGCTGGTGCCTGCACGCAAGGTTTGCATGTGAAGTCGTTAAAGAAGAGATTAGATAAAGACCGCGACAAAATAGCGAGTCATGAAAATCACTGGGATGGTTTACGATGATATAATAAAAGGTTTTTGCTACACCTATCCTATCTCTTGTTAATATTGGTGTAACGTACGGATCTGGTTACGTACAGAGTACCTTCGCCTGTTTACGTGACGGGATCTCCTTTACGGCTTAGGAAAACAGAAAGGAGCAACTCTGAGTGAAACGTGCTGGATGAAGTAGACGAGTTCATAAACGTCTTTTAGCTTTTGTTATAAGTGCAAACGAGATGTAATAATATGATAAATCGGATTGCAAACTAGTTCTATTATGTAGAAACTTCCCTAATCCTTATTTAATAGAAACTGCTACTGATTATTTTACTTCCTGTCAACTGTGTTGTCTCTTCTTTAAGATTAAATATAATTGGTGACATAACTGAAATACTTGGAACAACCTCATTGAATTTCCTATTACATTTGTTGGTATTGGTTCTATGGAGAGATTAAGAAACGTGAGATCTTAATTATTTTATATATTATGTGACATCCCCTTTTATTAGAAATTCTCCTGTGGAACAGGAGAACAATTTTTACAATTGCGTTCTGTTTCGTCTCGTCTCCCTTGTTAGGACTTAAGCCGACGACAGCAAAAACTGCTCTCAATCTTCATGCTGAAATAAGACCCCATACCATTTAAGCCACGCTGCCTCCTAAGATTTTCAGTTCGATAATCATATAAGTGGAATCAAATTTAGTAATAAAATACTCATTCTCAATGTAATTTTAAAAAAGTAATACTTTCTCATGCATTCAATAGTATAATCAATGTAAAATAAACTCATAACTTTCATTTTTCATTATGTCACTCTTAAGCTGTTAACGAATGAAACGACATATCAATCTGATTAAATAAAGCGATTGATTATCATAATCACATATTTAAACGAACTTGTGGGAATCAATCAATTTCAACGACAGTCAATAGCTTTCACATCAATCGAATTTTCCAGTGTCAATTTGTTAAATCTCAGAGTATGTAAAACTGAAAAGAGGCACCAAGATTTGTGTTAGTCTTTGCCCTAAGAGAATATCTCATGGTAATAATGTCAGAACTGTCAGAAGGGTGTGACAGCTCCTTCGCGACCGATTCTTGTCGGAGATCGACGCTTCGCCTTTCCCTTTTATCGGGCAAATCGCCGAAAGGATGGTGAGAAAGTGAGTAGAACTCTTTCTGGCGAGTCGATTACCGCATGGAATTGATTGACAGCAATGAGCCCTCTGCCTACATGTCATTATCTCAATAGAAATTTGTAATCTTTTTAAATGAATCACCAAAATTAAATGAAAATTTACGTTTAAATTGAATCCAAGAACTTTAAAAAATATTTATTGCTTCAGGAGTTATTAATAATTTAAAAAACAATGCAATATTCATTTCATGCTTGTAAAGTTTTCTTGTACAATTTTCAGAATATCTAATAAGTCTTGACACTCAGAAAAAAGTTTGTTTGATATTATATTATTGAAAGAAACACATTTTTTGTTTCAATTAACAAAACATTTATTTCATTTTAATATATCAAAATTTCTACCTTATTAATCGAAACAAATAATTTTTTTGGTACAATTTGTTTGATTTAAATAAAGGATTTGCTTAAATTAAATCCATTTGAGTTTATATAAATATTTGTTTGATTTAAACAAAAATTATAATCCGCACACGATAGTTCCTTAGAAAAACTCAAATAGCTCAGAAGGCTCTTTCTCACAATAAAGACTACAATCATACTGAATATAAAAGCATCTGAAATATGTTACAGTACCAGGAGTAATATAATTTAAGTTTATAAATCTAAATAGGTTTTTGCATTTTTTCCTACAACATAAAACTAGTAATTCTCGAATCCAACACTACTATAAATACAGCATGAGCACACCAATTAATTTAGGGTAGAGTCGCTTCAGGTAGGAACCAAAATATTACAATGTATCAACTATGTAACTGAAAGATGAATAATAAAAAACTTTCAAACGAACGAAAACGAAACGTTACAGTACCGTTGTTACGCATCCCGACAGGTAATCTAAAAAAAATGGTATCACACTTAACACTCCTTAACCACAAAATTGAAAATTTTTTAAATCATTTATTTATTTATAAAACTGAATCAAGTTTATGAAACAAAATCTGTACTTCATTTAAAACAAAAAGTGTTTAAAGCAAGCAAGAACTTTATTTAATTTAAACAAAACATTTATTCAATCTAAATAAAAATTTAATCGAATCAAATAAATAAGGACAAATACAAATACACTCATCGTTGAATTATGGGCCACTGGATTACTGGCCGGCTTTATGGTCGTTCACGCTTCACTGATTTTGTCCCCCCCCCCCCGAGCGTCCCTTGACCGGCCAACATCGTTCGAACAGTCAGGGCCGCCAAAAGTTGTTTACATCGCGACTCTCTGCGCATTTACTTTTGTACGTTCAGAGACTATATACGCGGTCCTGAATGTTGACATAACACTAATCGCTCCTCGCTTTAAATCCGGTTCAAACTGGATTTTAATAGCATTGAATTAAGGACCGTTTACCCCCGAGCACGGCCCATAACTCAACGATGAATATATTTTTCTGAGTGTGAGCTTATTTAACGTAAATTTTTGGCAAGTTTAATTCTATTGAAGAAAACATTGAAGATATAGGCAATGTCAAATGTAAAAAAATGTAGACAATTCTTTTATGTTATTATTATTCTAATTACTTAAGCAACTCATGAAAAACGCCTGTACATTTTTTAATAAGAGCTGTACTGTAAACAGTACAAATAATATTTGTACTGTTAGTTAGGAAAAAAATAATAAACTATAATAAATATTTGTAAGAGATATTCCCATGGGAGGCGGAGAAAATAATGGGATTTTAGCAGGTACGTGTGAAATGTGTGATTATCTGAATAAAATTGTTCTCGCAGTAAAGTTAATGAAATTCCAGGAAATTTTTGTCTTATAATCAAGTATTTGAAAGTGAATAACGCGGATTCTTAGGTGCATCCGAGGGAGTGTTCAGAAACGCAGTTCACGTGAATGCGGTTTGAACCGCGAAGTAACCTCGCTGAAAAGGTTATGTTATGGCGTTTGTGGTGAGGAACGATGTAAACACGTTAAAAGCTATTAAACACCCGAAAGTTCGCGGCAAAAATGCACCAGCCGTGTCGAAACACTTTGTTAGTGTTTAAGTACTATAGTTTCTAATGGTAGTTTCAAAAGGTTAAAAACAACTTCACTTTCTTTGCTTCTTCAAGTACATGCCAAATACTTTTTATATTTCTAATTTGTAACATTAGTTGATACCTTTTGAATATAGCCCGTGGAAAAAAGAAAATAGCTAAAATTACTATTTAAATAGTTAAGATGGACTCTGAACGCATTTTTCCTGGAATTTAGTAAATTTTACCATTTAACATTGTAATCTGTACAAAGAAAATCGTAGACGCGGCTATTTTCGTTGCACAAGTTACAATGTGAAATAGTAAAACTTACTAAATTCCAGGGAAAATACGTTTAGAGTACATCTTAACTATTTAAATGGTAATTTTAGCTTTTTTATTTTTTCTTTGCACAGCAATCTGTTTTCATAATTGGGAAACTATGCAAAAGAACCTAATCTATTTTGCAGTTTGAATTTATACCTAAAGTTTTGTAATAATCTAGAATTTTGTAATATGCTGGAGGATATCCAGCAACAAAGTATCCAATTCCAGTCATGAAAATTCCAGTTTCGCGAAATCAGAGATCTTTGATCTAGCGATGGTTGGAGTCCTCGTCACGCAGGGCGATCGAAATCGAAAGGAACGTCGAAGGTGATCGCACCTAGAGGCACGATCTTGGCTCATCTCCTTCCATATCGCGTCGGTATTACAGTGATCTGAGCTACCGAGCGCAAGGATCTATCGATCTTAGGGATCTCCTTGGTATTTTGCGCGATTGCGTGTTTCGTTCCATGTGGAAAATAGAGAGAAAGAGCAACAAAGCCCTCGGAAAGATGGAAGAAAAACGAAAATGATGAGATCAGAGGAGAATAAAGGAGAAGATAAAGAAGAGCCACGAGAAGATGGGACATAAGTATAAACATAGGTCTCCGCAGCTGCGAACAGCAGAGTGACATGCTTCCACCAGTTTCAGATTGCATGGCAACTCCTTGTGGTCGCTCGCGGGATTATAATCATGCGGCGACGGTCTATATACCCACCTCGAGCTGGAATTGCCTGATAGAGGGTGAAGGAACGAAATGAGACGAGAGGAGAGAGAAGCCATGAGAAAAAAGAACATACGACGACATCCGCAAACCGGAAGAACGATCGAGTTGCCGCACGCTATGTGACGATCGATCACTCATCGTGTTGTAAACACAGAATCTTTCTACTGCATTTTACTTTTTCTTTAGTTTCTTTATTTTCCTCTAAGCCTTCATTAAAATAATACTACAATCAAAATAATTACATGAAACTAAAGCTATAGCCACCTTCTTGAAGTCACAACATTTTTTAGAAAATAATTCATATATTCAAAATACACTATTCGCTGGATTATGGGCCACTGGATTTCGGGTCAGCTTCATGGTCGTTCACGCTATCGCTCGAACAGTCAGGGCCGCCAGAAGTTGTTTACATCTCGACTCTCTGCGCATTTACTTTTTGTACGTCTCTGACAGAGACTATATTTGCGATCCTGAATGTTGACATAAGACTGCTCACTCGTCACTTTAAATCCGGTTCAAACTGGATTTTAATAGCATTGAATTGAGGACCGTCTATCCCCGAGTTCGGCCCATAATCCAGCGATGAGTGTAATCAAGATTCGCGGTAGTGAATCGCCGCCAAGTAAAACTGCAAATATATTTTCTGGAACGAACACTGTTTTTGGATCTGCATTGAACACATCAGCCAATTCTTCACCGATTTACATCAAACCTTTCGAAATCAATATAAAATCGCTAAAAAATAAGTTCTGTGCATGCACATTGGCCATATTTTGAAAACTGACACAGTAAAAATTGGAGGTTCCTTTTTGTTGCAGTTCTAATAGAACATAGAAAAATCACATCGAAAGTGGCGCCATCTATGAGGTTTCCTTTTGTTGCAGCTCCTTTGGAACCAAAAATCGATTCTAATAGAAACCCCAGTTTTTTCTGTAGGATTTAGCAGATTCAGAAAACGCGAAAAATTTAAACAGATCTAGAGTATACACTAGTGAACCAATTGATACAAGAATTTGAAGCAAAGACTGTTAATGAGTTTCTCGATGTATATTTAAGGAAATTTCGATTTATCAATTATTTTACGAAATTTTAAAATTTTTATGAAAAAAATACAAATTTTCATTAATTTCAATGTATAAATTTTTTCCTTTTATACATAAAAAAACACAAATTTTCAATGTACCTTAAGTTCTGAACGAATTTTTCTTTGATTCCATTTTAAACTCAAATTTGTTTTAAAATATTGGTTTACTGATTTAAAAAAACGAACGTAATACTAAAAAAGCTCTTGATGCTTCTTTTTATTTGCAGTTGAAGCAACATTTTAAGATAAATTTGAGTTTAAAAAAAAGTGAAATCTCACCTAAAACATCTAATAAGCTGAAAAAAACTGCGCTATGTAAAAAGTTAACAGTACCAAGTAATATTAATAAATATAACCTTGTTTAGGATTATTATTTTTTAATTAAATGCAAAATTAATAAACTAAAAAGAAAATTAATGAATATAATTGAAAAATTAACGCACTAGAAAAAATTATAAAAGCTTGGCGACGGATTGTTATTAAAAACAGAAAACATCTCGTCAAGTTTTTATAATTGTTTCTTTTCTTTGAAAAAGGTTATATTCATTAATATTATACTCCGCACTGTTAACATTTTACTTGGAGGAGTTTTTCGCATCTTACGATTAGATGTTTCTGGTGAAATTATAACTTCTTCACAGAAAACCTTAAACCTTAATGTTGCAAGTTGTCATCTGTTTGCAACAATTTTGTAACACTAAAATATTGCAAACAGATGACAACTTGCAACATTTTGATGCCAATTCTGATCAAGTTGATGCAGCTTTGGATGAAATCGATATCCATCGATTTAGTGTGTTGTTAATCACACAACTTCATCAAAATTACTCTCTTCTGCATGAACCTGAATAGAAATCAAAAAGCCTTCTCTATAGCCACTACTTTTCTCGAAATGTTATTTCCGTAAGGAAAACTATTTAGAATTCGCTACTATCAATTACTTATTCTTCTCTTATTCTAAAGGATCTTTGTAACCGTTACAGATGTAACTGAAGTTTTGAAAGTTCAAATGAACGAATTTTTTTCTCAATTCAAATTTATCTAGTACTATTGTTCCATCTACAAAATAAAGAGTAACATCATGAGGTTTTTTATCATTATATTAGTTTCTATATTAATAAACCAATATTTTAGAACAAATTTGAGTTTAAAATGAAATCAAATAAAAATGTCGTTCATTTGAACGTTCAGAACTTCAGGCACATCCGTTTTAGTGCAAACAATTTTTACATTGTTGTCACATTATTGTTTAGAGTGCAACTATTTTGTGTTGAAATGCGCACATTTTTCTAGAAGAATTATATAGTTTTCCATGGATAAAATGGCTTCGAGGGTTTATGAAAAGTGTAAAAGAAGTTTCTCTGCTCCTGAAATACTGCAAGCTGCATTTAGCTGTATTCGGAAAGTGAAATCTTTTTATGAAAGTGCGCGATTCCCTGGGATTCTCTAAGCAGTGAAGTCTTCCGTCAGCAAAGGATAGTAAAAAATGTTGAAGGAAGAGTAAAGAGGAAGGTTGGTACGAGGAGGAGTGTACGGAGAAGCTTTAGTAATACGTGGTACTAGGTAGGACTATGGGGCGTTGGGCAGAAGAAAAGAACGTAAAAAGGTAAAGGTGGATTACAGGAGTGTGAGGAAGAGCTCTGGAGAGATATAGAAGGCGTCCTTATGGATAGGATACTCCAGCCTGCCGTTCCACACCGTGTAATCTTCTCTCTCATCTCATTCGGCCACTATTGTACTGAGTGTCGAGCAACGACTTGCCCCCGCGAAACCTGCATGTAAAACACGTCTGAACTATGCAAATATACAAATTCACCACCAGGTCAGAATTTATTCAAGTGTCAATCATCCAAAAAATCAAAATCTTCATCACGAAACAAGATGTCAAACTTGAAATTCAGATTCTATTCACCCAATAACATAACAGATAATCTTACAAATTGATATCAAATCATTCATAATAAGACCATTCACGGAATTATTGTAATTTATTTCTTATCAAATCGTCCAGGAAATCAGCCTTGATTGATTTATAAGTCTCGTTATTTCCATGATTGATGATTTATTTTTATTTAGCTTATGTTCAAGATGAGATTAAACGCTTAAGACTCGCGATGTTTTCATTTAATAAGTGATGTTTTTCTCGAGATTAGTAAGGTTTTACAGACAATTTTTTCCATGTTTGAGGTAGCTTAGATTAGTTTCGATAATAGCTAATGCTATCGGTGAAATCGATCGAGTGGCATTTGGTTCTTTTCCCGCGTCAGCGTTTTAATCTCTTACGGCAAACTTCTCAAAAATAATTGCCGCGTTAATTGCAAACCTAGGGATAGGTGAAGTACATCACGGTTACTACAGGGTATAACCTTATCTGTTTTACTGGCGTGTACACTTGCCAAAGTGCTTCGAATGCACGTTGAAATAAACGCGAGTTTACCTGCGTCATTCTCGACCCACGCACGACCACCAGGTGTCTAAGAATGCACTCAATGTAAGTCAATGCGATCCGCACTAGATAAAGATCCGAAACGAGTAATTAACGTAATTAATTGCAGTAATTGAGCTCTGATTTCGAAACGAAATGTCGATCGTGAAATATTTTAAGGATCTCTTATCCCTTCATCTTTTCTCTTTGATTCCCTCAAACGGTACAAATCGGTTCAAGATTTCATTTCATCGTATTCAATGATTTTTAACTACTGATTGTGTAGTGTAAGCCATTTCTTAATTAATCGAAAATTCTGCAAGACATGGAACAGTCGCATCTCTCACTCCGCTTCGGATATGTAGTATTCAAGTCGCCTTCTCTGATGACGTCGTCAAAGATCTGGGTTTTATGATAGACCGTACTCTGTCCTAGTAGAAGGAGCATGTATCAGACATATCGAGGAAAACTTTTCGAATTTCTCCAGCAACTAAACAGAAACAAGGATTCCTTGCCTACCTCAACACGTAGACTCCTTGTTAAAAGTCTAATTCTCCCATTCTTTGATTATGGCTGCGTAGTATACGATGACATTACTAATAAGCTTGTCTCTAAGTTTGTGCGATCGCTTAACGCCTGCATTCGGTTTATTTACAACCTACCTAAAACTGAACATATAACGCCATATCGATAAAGAGCTGGGTTCTTGAATGTGGCCAAGAGAAGACAATCTGCTATCCTCTCTTTTTTAAAAATAAAGCTCCAGAATACATACCTCTTTAATTTCTTTACACTTAGAGATTAAAATAAATTTACGCAGTCTAAACTCCGTGAAAGAAAATCTGTATTGAATATTCCTTTGCACGAATCCTGTAAGGTTTAGAGATCGTTTATGTTTTATGATATGCACGAATATGGAATAAATTGCCGACGATTATCAGAAACGCGCTCTCTTTATACCACTTCAGTATCTTTTCTTTAAATCTTTAGACAATATTAGCAATCCTACCCCTGAAGTTACTCACTGGTAATTTCTTCAATTATTTTACCACACACATCTTATGTCTACTCAGCAATCGCGGAACTCTAAGATTCAACATTATTATTATTATACAATAATATTTTCTGTTATAACTCAAATTAATTTGGCACAAGACTTTGTTTTAGCAGTCCTATATGCATATAAATTTCCACTTTATTTTTTTCTTTTTCTTTTTTCTCTTTTTTTGTTTTTAGGGTTTCGTAGCCTCGGGAAGAAATCCTTATAGTTTCGGTCTGTTATCCGATTCAAGATGAACCAAAATTGGTTCAAAACTGGTTCAATATGAACCAAAATTGGGTGCATTTGAATCAAAATTGGATTCAATATGAACCATAATTGAATTCAGTATGAACCAAAATTGGGTTCAATATTAACCAAAATTGGGTTCAATATGAACCAAAGTGGGGTTCATTTTGAACGAAAAATTGGGTTCAATATAAACCAAAATTGGGTTCATTTTTTAACCAAAATTGAGTTCATTTTGAATCAAACCATTGTTCAATTCAAACTACGCTCCTGTAAAGGGGAGTAAAGTTTTGGAAGAGAGAAGGCCTTGAAAATTAGAAGAAAATACGGGTGCATTTAATAGGTATACGTATTCCTGAGATTCTGAAAATTTTATTTCACTATATTAAAGTTAAAAATTACGCCACAAAAGGCCGGATGGTTACGGGTTAACTAAAAAAGTAGCACCTAACGCTACGAAACCCTTCCTTGTAGGCGTTTGTCGCCTACTATAACTAATTTTTTCCTTAGTTTTAGTTTCATAATTATCTTATTTTTCTTTCTGTATGAATACTTAACTATTTTTACTGATCATCGCCGATCTACGCCGGTTTATTTTATCAATAACTGTACCCACCTGTTCCTTAGAGGGCATCTAGCCCTAGGGACTTTTCTCAATAAAATACAAATACAAATTTTAAAACATAGGCAGGATTTGCAAATAAATGTCGCTGTATTTAGATGGGAACAAAATAATAACAATCTTAATTTGTCCATTGAGTTGTAAATGTCGAAGTAGTGTAAGTTCATTGCGAGGCTCGCGACGGAATTATGCGAAGAAAACTATAAAGCCAAGCATCTGGGTATGCATTCTAGATTTTGTCATGGGAATCATCGCGTAGGAAGACCACAACGGGTTTACGAGCGTCATTATGAAAATTCTGAAATTCCACACGCAACCTATACCGACAATCCTTCGCGAAGAAGTGCACACGCTTGTAATCAGCGTGTCTCCTTTTCGCGACTCTGAATAGAATCGAGAAGGGGAATACGAGAGACCTACTAAAAATACTACTAAGCAGAACTGAACAAGAAAAAAAAATCGAGATAAAAGGAACTGCATCCCAATTTTTTCGCTTCTCAAACTACCTAGTGTCCCTTCTTTTAATATCAAAGTTAATTCAATAGAGATTTAAAAGATATTTTACGTTAAATTTAGAATAATAAAAGGTCTCATTAAAAGCAAGTAAAATTATGTAAACGTCCCATAAATTATGCCGTTACACAATTTCATTATATAGATTTCAACAGATTACCAATACAAAGAAAGATTTTATAGCCGCGATTTATTGCTTATTTTATCCGTTAGAGTACATTAGAAAATAAGATTGAAGCTAGTTTAAACTAATAATTCTAGCCATCACTTTTTTCATGACGTGAAATTCTATATAATTTTTACGGACAAAAATGATAAATTATTTTTTTTTAATTGAAAAAGACCCAATGATGATTTTTTTAGATTTTTAACTCTTAACTAGTTTTCCAAAAGTATGACCACAAAAGTCAGGATGAACTTCATGTTACAAGCTGTAATATTTCATTTCCGGAATTGATATTAGTTTAATCTGAATACTCTACACATATTTAAATATTTAAATTTTCGATTTTCAATTTCCAATTTTCAAATTTCTAAAAGTCCAGCTTAAGAAATATGTATATGCGTGCACAGTTAAATTTCTTAACTTGTTTCCCATAAGCACAAAACATTCTATTATGACTAATATATTATTATATAGCAGTACAAGAAACGGAAAAGAAGAAAATAATTTACTCACAGAGCCTGATCGTTATCTCAATCACCTTCAATTACACTAAATTACATTATTCTGAGAATTCTGCGATTTTGACACTCACCTGAAACAGAGAAAAAGACAAATCTTAAGTGGTTTGATTTTTAAATGTCACATTTACATAACTTATTGTTCAAGGAAGAAATATTAAATCTAATAAACACAAACGAACAGAATACTAAATCGGAAAAATATCTCACTTTATAATCTTTAATGAAAGTTTTCACTTCAAAATTAATTACATGTGCACGGAGAAAATTTGATCGGTAATCGTTACCGAAAGTTATGAAATTTGAATATAGCTGCGTTTCAGTAAATTTCTACGTGTAGCACTGAAAAAGGAATTACATTTTAAAATCTAATGAGCTGCGAAGGGGTTTATAACAAATAATAGGTATATTTTTCTAAAAGCACATGTGAAAGTATTTTGCATGGATTGGACTGTTTACCAAACCTCTCGGTACAATGCAAGGTGCAGTTCAAGAGAATGCCCCGAAAATGCAAGAAGGGTTACGGTCACGGACTTGAGAATTTACCAAGCCGTGCGGTACAGAATAAAAAAAAATAATCTCGTTATTAACGTATGTATGTATAAGTTCTACAAATCATCAAACCCACCAGCGAATATGCTTCATATACATACAATTTTAATGGTAGTAACTTTACAAAGCTAAACTATGGTACGCATACATAAATTAACCTATTACTATGACTAACACGCATATAAAACTATATCTCGCTATAGGGTAAAGAGCACCAATTCTTTCCAGCCCCCCCCCCCAATTGTTGGTACCTCTCTTCTCTAATTTATTAGATAATACAATTGTTTAGCTTGTTTTTCTTTAATTAATTTAATTATACCATCATTTTTATGCATAATGCATATATTAGTTATCCACTACAATCAAATATTGCTCCAAAATTAAATAAATTCACTTCAGTTTTTAGCATGCCAATAATTGGGCTAAGGTGCCAAGAATTGGGTCTCTTATTCTTAATCGACGAATCACACGCACGCCGCTAGTATTTTTTTGTTTTGAAAAACTATATTTATTTATCAAGTTTTGTTATATACATTAATTTTGTACATTAATATTTAGATAAAATTCTGCTCCCGTTAACCTTATAAACTTATCAGAATATTTTTGAACTATTATGTCTATCGACGGTATATTTATTTATAAATTTATATTTGTTTTGAATTTTTAAAAGTTTTTGGGCAAAAGGTCAGTGTAAAAAACCCCATCTGAACGCTAGGAGTATAGATTTGAATCGTCCTTATATACTAACCAGTAGCATGTATCATCACTTGTGAGAAAGAAATAACAGGGGCGGATGAAAATATCTTCGTGCCTGGGACAAGCAATTTTTTTTACCAATAAATTTTGTACAATCTAAGAAACCAATCACTAAGTATAAAATAAAAATAATTAAATAAATAAAAATGAAATTTAATAAATAAAAAATAAATAAAGAAAAATAAAGAAAAATAATAAAAATAATTTTATAAATAAAATTTGTAAAACACTTTCTCTAATTATAAATTAGCAGAGTTAAAGTTAGATTACAAATGGTAAAAAATATTTTTGTATGAATAACCTGAATTTCAAATTTTGTAATTTACTTCAGGAGCAATAATAAATAATTATAGCTTATTATTAAATTATAATTATAGGAAGAGGTGAAAAATATTAAAAGAACTTTTGAAAGATTAGAACAATTTATATTATATACGTTATTATATACATTTCTAGTGGCCAAGTGCTTTGTGTTAATTACAAAATCTCTACTACACATGAGCGGGATGTTGATGCGAGTTCGGTTTTAGGTATGCACTTTGTAGTCTTTACCGAACGGATCGTAATTCGTCCATTCCAGCTCTGAAAAGATTCTCTGAATAAAAGTGAAGCATCTCGAAAGTAAATGCAATATTATATTTTACTCCTAAAAAACTATTAAATAATAATGACGCTAGACGAACTTATACCGAAACGCCACTATATCCAAATTTCACCACAACTTTCGGTAATGATTACCGAGCAAATTTTCTCCATGCGTTCTTGTAAAGTTTACAACCAATCATGCAAATCGGTTCCGACCAAATATCGCCCAAAAAATAACACCAAATATAGCTTTTTAAAAATCTTTACCGCAACTCGAAATCAGGTTTGATTTGGCATTTGGTATCGATTTTCGTATTAGATTACAATTTGCCTCAACGTTTCTTAGGTCCATAACTATTAGAATGAAATATGTGTGTGTGTGTGTGTACGAGTTTAATGTGAGAAGTAAATAATGCCTGTAGAGTTGGGCAGTTACAGAAAGGATCGGTTGGTGAGATTAGTTTTACAAATTGATTCGATACAGTGCAATATCAGCATGACTCAAGTCTTAAGGTCACTTGTGCGATTGATTTCGATATCCTTGAATGACTGCTACCTTCGATTTACGAACACGTTTTCTGTCAGAAACAGTGGATTGTATTACAGTTTCTGCTCGAAACAACAAATATTGAATGTGGATTTAAAATCTAAACTACAAACTCTAAAAATTATTGAAGTGAACCAGAGTCTCCCTGCCATGAGAGCAAGTGCGTTGAAATACAAATTATCATAATCTGCTGACAGCCTTAACAACGGCAAGGTATGTTTTCAACAAGTTGTAATTTTCAAACTCGTAAAAATGCCAGCATGTTTTTCTGCGTGTAAATTTTTTAAAAAGATTCGTAATGTATTCGTGGGTTGAGAACGAATTATTTATTGCTCAATAGCGTATACACTCTCTAAATCTAAAGCAGTGAGAAGTGGATCACTAAATCCAATCACTAACGATTTTCACTGACAATCAGTGAGATTTCACTGTTATTCTCAGTGATATCTCACTTATTGTCAGTGAAAATCCTTACTAATTTGATTTAGTGACCCACTTCTCACTGATTCAGACTTAGAGAGCATAATTTAAGAAAAAAAAAAGAAGAATCGATATTTTGAAAGAGAAATGAGAACAACGAAAAATATAATACATTAAAATTTATTTTTACTAATAATAAGTTTCTTAAATTGCAAAACAACATTTTTATTATTTTTTCCTTTTGTCTAACTTTACAGATTTCGATCTTCAAATTCCTTTTGTTCCACATCAGATATACTTCAGACTTTTGAAAGTCACTGAAGCGAATCATTTTGGTAAATCGATTCATCTGTCTATTCTATTATCGATGGGCGTCTTTACCTATTCCCTTTCCAAATGCCAAGAAAACCATTGTGTTCGCGTGACTGGCTACAGCACTTGGATGAAACAACATTTACCACAAGAATTTTCGTCATGTGTTTGTGACTTTTTCATTATAATTTTTAAAGATAAAAACCAACGTGAACAAAAGTCGAAAATCCGAACGACGCCAACAATAAATTATACAACTAAATTACATCGCACTAAAGCGAGTGACTCTAAACGTAAACAAGTCAGGGTCGTATGAACTATTTCTGTTTGATTTTTGTCACGAGTGAAAAATACTCTTTAAATATAAGTTTAATTTAACGTCTACTTTACTGTTAAGTTTGATTTACTTATTATTTATGAATTATTACAAACAACGCATAACCAGAACACTCAAAACGAACTGATACGAACCGACGCTGACCGGCGCGTAGACTACTGCGTCACTATTGCGTACTTTGTTGCTACGCTACCGCTGAGCTCCGAGTTTAGCTTTCCTCGTCCCCTCGGACCCCTTGCCTAAATTTGAATGTGTTAGTATGTATAAACTACTTCCTGGAAGACGTATTTCGCGCGGCACAGAACCGCGCGTTCAATGTATTTGAAATAGTTCTCGTACAATGAAATATCAAGAAACAATTATTATCTATGAGATCAGGCCTTCTCTGTCCCAAACCGATCCTATTTCCTCTCTCAAAAGTTTGCCTCAATAGAATAAACGTGTTTTAATTTTAAATAAATTTCGACCAACTCTGAATATTTTATACGCCAATGAAACATATTTTTTGAAAAGTTTTATCTAACTACATATCATGAATTTTTGCAGAATATAATATGAAGGAAGTTAATACGTGAAAATTATATATAAATTACTGGTCGTTTTAAGTGCATAGAGTATCCACGACGTACCCTACTGTTTTTACGTGCACAGGTGTGTGCCTCCTTACTTAAGCACTATTACTATGCCAACTATGCTCTCGTCTTCAGCCTGACAGTCTCCTGTTCCAGTCGCTGATACTGGGAAAGAGGAGACGTGAGAAAAAGATGTTGCGAGGTTTGGAAACTAAACAGAGTCACTGATTCCAACTACTTCAAGAAAATCTAATCTAATAAGAATTCAAAGAGCAAAATAGAAATATCTGTCAATAAGATTTATCGTCATGGGCATAACCTTTCCTAAATGCAAATTCTCGAGTAATAAATACCAATCCTTTTTCTACACATAAATCTGCAAAAAATTCATTTTATGAAGCATATTGTATTCAAAAACTTTTATCAAATTACAACAGAAAATTAGAGAGTATTAATAAATTATTAAAATTTACATGTCACCTCATTAGAACAAAAAATTGTATCATTTGAATAAAAACAAGAGCAACATTAATTTTCTTTCAGTCTATAAATCTTTCTTGCAATTAAAAATAATCTTTTCTTTTTTCTTAGTGTAGATAAATTTGAATGTAATAAAAATGTAAGAAAATAAATTTTACAACTTCAAATGGGAATTGTTGCTTCATTTCAAGAGAAAAGCATACGTACTCGAGGCGATTCAAGATCTTCTCAAATAGCAGGAAGAAATTTCATTTGAGTCAGGTTCCAGCCAAATGGGATTTCTTCCTACTCTGCCATTCGAGAAGACATCCTTAAGCCCGTAGCACATCGTTTTCCGCGTTTTCAAACAAATGCTATTCCCCAGGACTTTTTTTTCACCTGAGCGAATTCAATAGGCTCGTCAGTTCCTCTTTTCTATTGCAGGACCGTAGCTCGTAAAACTCCAGAAGGCGACTAATTTACGCGACCGTTCGACTAATTTGCACGAAACGATTACGCAACGGAACGGCGAATTGTGGGCGTTGCATTGTTGCTCGTAAACTTGCTCATAAACGATTTAAGTTTAAGCAGCCGACATGCACTTCCGTGACCACTCTTCGACCATGGCATGGATTTTATGACCCGGCAAGTATGGCAGTTCTGCCAAAATAGTTGCTGAGGGGAAATTGGAAAAAATGAATCGTTGTTCTGTACTTTCAAACCCATTATTTTCGAAATAATCTCAGCCGCACATTACAGTGGAAGCGACAGGTGGTCGCCTGAGGATAGACATTTATTGTACTTCAGAATTATAATTCAAGTTTACTCAACTCTTTCTTAAGGTGGAGTTTATAGTTCCAGATTTCAGGTGACCATTTCCGGAGAAAATGATCATATCTGCACTTATAACAAATTCCGAAGAATCAACTAACTACAAAAATTTATCAACGGAAACCATTTGTATTTTAAAACAAAAATTGACAAAAAAAACTTCATCCCCTATTTTTCTACTTAATAAACGCAACAAACTTAAAAATTCTAGTAAAATAACTAAATTATATACTCAGAAAAAATTTATTTTTAAGTTAAAAAAATCGTTTTCTAATCACTTTTTCTTGATTCGATATGAAAATTCGTTTGCATTAAAAAACATTTTTTTTATCTGAAAAAAGTTTGATTCAAACAAAAATTTTTTATATTTAAATAATATTTGTTTGAAACAAACAAGTGTTTTTTTTAAATTTTGTTTTAATGTACAAAAGTTTTTTCTGAGCAGGTAAGATGAATAATTATATTGGGCTCACAATTTAGTTGATTCTAAGGAATTGTTTTTCAGTATAAGAGTTAAGAAAGGAGTTGTTTACGAAATGGTTAAGAACATGGGACATTTTCTAATGTTTTTAATGTCTTATATTTTAAATTTTTTGAATGTAAAACTATTTCCACTTTACAATTACTTATAATATTGTCGACTAAAAATTATCGTACTGGTCAACAAAAAACATTAGAAAATGTCTCATACTCCAAGCCTTTCCGAAATCAACCCTTTTTTAACACTTACACTAAAAAAAATTCCTCAGAATCAATTAAATTGCGAGAGTAATAATTTTGCAACCGAAAATTATTTTATTTTAAAACAAAAATTCACCAAAAAAGTTTCATTTCCCTAAATCTCCCAGAAACCTTTTCTTTTGCGGAATAAATTTAAAACTTCAAGTAACATATACTCATATTATTCTAAAATCAACAGTCTTTCAACGAAAAAGAATTATTATTTTACCTGGAAAAAAATTTGACAGAAAAAACTTTGTTTTCCCTAAACCCTTACAAACTTTGCACTCAGAAAAAAGCTTTTTACATTCAAACAAAATTATTTTAAATTAAGAATATAATTACATTACTGTAGTGATGCATTCGAGCGATTCGATTCGGGAAACAAGCGATTTTTCATTTGTTCTCAGTTGGATGTCCGAGTTGTCATACCGCTAGATATTCCGAAAAACGATCTTCTCGGATTCCGAGCAATATCAGGCGATAGAACCGAGCAATCTCGGTTTTGATATTTTATAATGATCAAAGTTATATATCTGTCATTAAATAAACTTAAATCAACTTTTTCGTTACATCAAGTGTAAATAAAATTAATTGTGCATATTAAAATATTTAAAAATAAGGTATATTGCTGTGATTTTAAAATTAAACTTTACAAATAATTATTTCGCTTGTTGTGTTCTAAGGCGGATTCGAGGTTATTGATTCCAAAAACTAGGTAATTTTACTCGAATATGATTGATTTATATCTGAAGTATCTTGAGAAGTGAAAAGCATTCTTTTTTCAATAAATACTAAATAATAATTATTAATATAAAGTGAAATTTATTGATTTTTAAAACATTAACAGTTTTTTTTAAATGCTATAAACTGTTGTTAATCTCTCATTCAAATACATCTGTATTTATGGGTCTGTGAAAATAAGGTTAAATTTTTACTAATTATTTTCCAGGTTTATTTTAATTCTATCAATGCATAAAACAAATTATCTATATTTATTGGCCACTAACCTCGGATGAGACGATCCGATTTGAAGAATTGCCTACACGACTAAGCATCGAGAAATTATCGTCTCGTCGTGCATCACTAACATAGCTATGGGGTCAAAAATACTTTTGTTTGATTCAAACAAATATTTTTTGAATAAAAAAATGTTTTTTCAAAACATAAAACATGTTCATATCGAATCAAGAAAAACAGATTAAGAAACTATTTTTTTAACTTGAACTTAAGTTTTCTCTGGGTGTGTTTTTCATTACATTAAGTTCTTTATAAATAAACCAATATTTTAGAAGAAATTTGAGTTTAAAAATAACTCAAATATAAATTTCCTTCATTTGAGCACATAATTTTTCATTGCTCCAGAAACGTTGTAAATTTCAGTTATGTTTCCATTTGGCGTAGAGAAGCGAGAAATCGTATTGCTGTGAAAAAAACAACTTTTTCTTGGAACTAAAAATGGGTATTGAGTGTATAAAAAATGGAGTATAACCGTAGTAGCAACAGTTCGCAGTATAGAATTGTTGTGAGAACCGTTTTGCTAGCTTCCGGCAGGCTTATCAGCCAATTCCACAATGGCGTTACGGTTCTATTGGAATCCGTTTATTCGTTGGCGCGATCTTTTCCTCTTCGCTCACCTTCTCGTTCGCGTGATTGAATTTCACAAACGATAGATGCCGAAACGTGTAGTGTAGCTAATTACGAGCAACTTGCGTTCCTGAATACATTAGTCTTACGAAAGCAGATATGCAGATACGCATACGCGTACTCACTACTTAAGTATCTCTGCTTGCCAGTTCAGGTAAGCAAAACAGGTGCACGCGGATGTCTCTTAACATGTAAACATTGCTTTTCCTGCTTTTCAAATAACCGGTACTTAATTAGTTTTAATAATATCCACCTATCTCTCTTATAAGTGATGCTATAAATTCAAATTAAAAGCTTTCAATGTACACCGTTTCCGGTTCGAAAGCGTTCGAAACATTCACGCTCCAAATGTTATGCCAGTTCAAAAATGGAACGATGTCAATTTGGAATCATTAAAATTCAATTTATAGGCCCATGGATAATTCAATTAAATGTTGACGTCCCTCGGTAATTAACCCCTTTTCAAGTAAAGTAAAGAAAAGTGGAGATCAGATCGTAGGCGACTGCGAGAACTTTTTCTTCGAACATAGTGGTGTCGCCATCGGACTAAATGTGTAATAGTAAATTAATATTGGAAGACAGAAGAAAGGAACACGCATTGTAAAGCGCTGATTTTATGCTCAGAGCGAGTACTGCGTATCCGGTCTTAAGTTGTGTAAACCACGGGGACAGTAAAACGTTAGCGAGTGAAAGAGAGAGAAAAAGAGAAACATGAAAAGGGATGGGGACAACGATTACGCAACTCATATGTATATTGGCGTGTGTGCGCACGTGGGAAGATGTAGGTACACATAAAATGCGTGCGAATAGAAAATGAAACAACTTTTTTTTTCATCAGCTCTCAAGAATGACAATGAAACCTTTTCAATCAGCGATCTTATCCTCGAAAACCCAACGCAATCTCCTCAATTAATTCGTAAATAAAAACATCATTTATTTTCTCACGTTCAAGTCAATGTTCCCTACAATTCCATATCGTTATTAAAATATTCACCACAAATTCCTATACAATCATTTTTATTAAATATTTTTATTAAATTGTCTATCAACGGAGTATTGAAATATTTTTGGAAAATTTATCTTTACACCTGCTCTTAATCTTATCTAAATCGCAAAGCATAAGGTGAGTACAGTACAACACGAATACACAAAGTGTTACATAAGTACTAACTAGTATGAATGGATCTCGGTTGGAAGATTAATTAATATTGCAATATCGCTGGCCTACTCCAATGACAAATTGGAGAAAGTGAACGGCGCTCACAGTGGTCGGATCAATTGGCCACGAAGCTACGCCATCATCATGATAAAGGAAGAGACATAAGGGGATTACGCTCGTAACCTCGTATGTCTCTATCGTCCTCACGTATCTTCGGTCAAAACACCTCTGGTGACTCAGATCGACCTCGTTATTCTATACTCATTCACAAATATTTAACGCGCAGATTGTCAAAATCATCACATGAATACCGCAGCTGCAGATATACTATGCATAAGCAAAAATGGTCCAACATGTGTTTGCATTTTCATTTAAAACCGTATTTTCCACACAAAAAAACTATAGACTTTTGAAAGTATTCCAAATAGGCACATTTTTTTTGCGAACAGTTTTTACCCCGGACTTGAAGTAAATATTATTCATCGTAAAACAAAATGTTTCTTGAGAAGAAATTATCTCCTTAAAGCACAGATGACTATAGAAAATAATTCTCATGCAGAGAAATTGATTCTTAATGAGAGAATAAATATCTATTTCAATATATTTGCACTTGTACAAATGCTGTAACCTGCAACCGAGCAGGGCAATTGTACAACGTAAATTATGAAATTTGCATATCTGACAAATTACGAGTAACGATTCACGCACGCAACACCAGGTAATAACACGCATTAGAAATACTGAAAGAAACATTCGTTCCGAGTCGATAATTTACACCGACACCGCCTACAGCCCTAGAGGTGTTGGAAGATGAAATAAAATTTGTTCAAGGACCTTTGGGTATCTATTGTCTCATCTCTCAGAAGAGTACTTATTAATAAATGGATAGATAATTAATCCATGGTCTGAGAAGGAAACGAACTGCCTACTGACAGCCGTTTTTTTTTGTCTTTCTGGTCTGTGGTGTACCAGACAGTATTTGAGTCGAAGGTAAATCGATTCATTGATGACTTGGGTACTCACTGAAAGCGGAGCTGATCGAGTTGTTTCATAAAGCGAGGGGACAAAATCATGGCTGGTTTTTACTGAAATTACGGTACTTTTACCGGCTTTACAAGAGTACTCGAATGCATGGTGGTAAGACCACAGGACCGCTTTGAACAACAGGAATCCTCGGAACCTGAATGAATCCAGCACGAAGAACCGAAACGAATCGAATCCTAAAGCGTTTTCTTCTTGCGTTTCGGCACGGCCCAATTCAAGCAGCCGTACCTTCTTCGTATAAATAAACTGGCCCATGAATACATTATTTATATATGAAGAAGAAAATATGTATATCGAAAAAGAAACTCAACTTCTGTTATCAAGTTTGTTTATACAAAACTGATGAGTATTTGACACGTGCGAAACATTTTCATGAATTTTCATCAAATCACGAATATGCTCTAATCTCTACTTCTGCTCGTTTAGATAAGCCAGAGCTAAGTTTTCTTATTATGCGTTGCAGAATTAACATTTTTAATTGCAAGTTTATTCGATCTCAATACTTAATTAACCATCCATAAATGTTGAGATAAACTCTTGAATATTCAGCAGAAAATAGGGAAAACAACTTTTGCTCCTAACGTCACTGAAAACTCCCTCTTGATTAACCAAATATGGCGTGAAAAAACATAAATCACAGGAGGAAAAAATCGGTAAACCAAAACGTAAAAAATCAAGCTGATAGAGAATGAATCACGATTCGAGGAAAATAAAAATTGTTTTGCAAGTCCTGAACATGCAACGCTTACAAATTTTTATTAGCATCCATCAATTTTCTAGAAATGCCTGAAGGACGTTCTGAGATGCTTGGAATACCTGGTGAAATAGCAAGTTCTAAGTATCTCGTTATGGGATCCTGGAAGGATGCCAAAGGTGAAAATGAATAATGAACGGAAGGTGATCGATCGGTGGAGCGGATGCGTCGATGACCGTGCAGAAAGTATCGGAGGGAATGTCATTATAGAGATGGATACATCTCGCAACCACTAAGATCGACATAATTTGTACGTCCCACGTCCGGCTGCTTTTGCCACTTCAAGGCTGCGCCCACATTTTCAATTAGCACTGTTTTTCTTATTTTTCATCCCGGTTTTTTGCCGTGCCCGGATTCTAGATACCTTCGGGCATGTCATGTGCAATACACAGTGGCATTGTCATTAAAATGATGGATGCTGCTATTATCTTCCGACTGGAAAGAATCGACGAATGCTGGAAGCTAAACAACTACATCAGAAGAGAGTCCCACTCGGAAAGAATCCATTAGCTTTGTTTAAAATTGAAGAAAAAGGCTGGTGAAACTGAAAAATAAAGATTTTCCTAATCTTTCAAAAATATACATCGTCTAGTCAATAACACTTCTGTTGTTATTAGTAACTGATATTTTCTGCTTCCGATGAACGCTTATAAATTTATGAAAAAAGCGTGTTTCAGACCACCAAAAGGAATCTAAGAAAATGGTGAAATTGTGAACGCATCGAGGAGCACAATAAATCACAGATGAGTATCTCCTTAGCTGTGGCTGAAACTTATCGATCGATAAATCGGTACGTGATCGCAAAGTACTAAGTAGTAAGGTGGTTGGTGCTTGGTGAGTTATCCAATCGAGCTAAGCATAAATAAGGCCATCTCGGAGTGCTGGTAGATACGCGTGTTCACGAGGGTAAGGTCGCAATCGGGAGGTTCGTGTCGAAGGCTAATTGCCAGGTAAAACGATCCATCGATCGTCCAGGGTGTTGCAAGTAACGCAAAACTATAACATTAAAGAAATAATATCTAGATTTCGTCTTAAAAGAAGAATCCCTTGAATTAAATGATTGTCAAATTAATAAATCTGCGGATAGAAAATTTCTATGAATATAAAGATTTTTTTCGAATCCCCTAAACCTTTTTAAACACCGCTCCTGCAGAGGTTAATACAAAGCTTCATAAACCGATATCGTGAATGCAAGTCGCGTCGTTCAGTAATAAACAGATACTAAAAATGGTGGCTGGCGTGGGAGCGCATTGACATCTGCGATTTACGCGTTATTAAAATAACGCTGGCAACTCTGTAAATAAAACACTTTCGTAGGCTGACTGCTTTGCACGTACGTACAAGACTATCTATCCGTGAATGCTCAAGTTCGCGTGTAATTACAAAACTGCTATCTAAATCGACAGAGTGATGTTCCCTCAGACCATTATAGTCCGGCTCGAGGTCCGGCTTCTAATATGCAGTAAGAAATAATTAATTTAGAAAAAAAGCCTATTTTTGAAAACTATCCGTTTTGCAATATTACACAGGAGAACCTCTCAATTTTAATATCGTCAATAAGCTAGACAGTAATTTCAATATTCCGTGTATGATTAATGTTCTGGATTGAATATGAATCTCAAGAGCTGTTATAAACTGCATATTATTAAACTATTTTCTCGAGATAAGTTTATTTCATACCTTCGTTACTTATACATATATACGTTTATTCCTCTTACTTTTATAACTTATCCTGTTATAACTCATAACCATTAATTTTCATTGACTCCATCAACACCTAAAGCTAATCACCAAACCCTGAGAAATTATCATCTAAAGTGCTAGTTTTAGATTGTTATAGACTCTTGAATAAATTAATAACTTTCGAAATTCAATTCACCAAGGTATGTTGACGTGGTTACAAGAGACTTTATCGACGGATCATTGCATTCTTGCAGAGATCGCTTCTGCGAAGTCTAAGAGCAACCTAAACCTCGATAAACTCCGTAGTCATAACGATCGCAAATTATCCGTCCGGTCCAAGCCACCCTGGCCCCCTGATCGGTAGGCAATATCTCATAGAGTAGCCGACCTGTGTTTAGCCTATCACGAAGTGGATGTCCTTGTCGTGACCGTGAGGCTAATTGCCGGTGGTGGTCGAAGACGAGCACGAGAGCCCGGAGGAAAACAAGCCAGAACATCCCAACGAGCAAGAAAAACAAAGCAGATCTTACCATGATGCTGCTCTTCCCCTCTTCACCACTAATTCCGGACGGATGTACCTTAGGGAGATCCACATTTCCGCTGTTTTATTTTCCCGTGCACGCGCGCCTCGTCGATACAAAGGATCATCGAATGAATCATCTTCGACTTGTGAGTCCTTAGCCTTACCTCATAATTCACCACCGGCTTTCGCTCGAGAAAACAGCGAATCGTTACTTCTTCAACCAACTGAAATATGTCTCTACACAAAGCTACTTTCAGAAATTTCTTTGAATAACAGACAACTGCAGTTTGCGATTTTTAGAGACCCCTATTTTATGTTAAGCGCATAATCGCATGTCTCAGAATTGAATGTAACTCGGAATCGAAATCTTTATAATTTATTAAATTTCTATGTTAAATACGATTCGTCATCGCATAAAAACGCATAATTTATTTTCGTCGCATAATTTTTTAATTTTTGTATAATTTCGAATTTTGTACAAAACAAATTTTTTTAAATGAAAAAAATTTTAAATAATATATTTTATACTAATTTATTGCATTTTAACTTAAACATATTTGGTAATAACTTCTGTGGCTTAGCGGTTAAAATTCTTTATTCTTCAGATCCAATTTTAAACATGTGTCGACGTTTCGGACTGGTACCAGTCCCTGCTCAAGGATTCTAAGGAGCGATACAGTCGACACATGCTTAAAATTGGATCTGAAGAATAAAGAATTTTGACCGCTAAGCCGCAGAAGTTATTACCAAATTTATAATATCGGTCGCCTAAGGTTATTCACATGTAAACATATTTCTTTAAATTTATTTTTTGAACTGTGAGTGTAAAAATTGGACAATGACCTATGTATTGTTGCATTTGGAACTTCGCGTGTACGAGTATGCTCGCGCGTATGCGTTCATTTCTTATCTATAAACCCATATTTTTCAAAATACATATGTTAATACCAAAGCTAAAAACTTGTTCTTTTCTGTTTAGTTCAGATGTCTTAGAACCATTCCTTATCGAAAAATGCATTTTCTCAATACATATCTCAATGAACCACTTTTCTAAAGTCCAAAGTCCAAAGGATTTAGCAGGATAAGCATGTGAAAAGTGGCCCCGCACGTATCAGGCCCAAATTAATGTCATTTATTAGATATGACCTATGACACATGAAACCCCACAAGGCTTGATCTTGAAATTACATTTTTCTAAGAGTTATGAAGGGGAAAAATAAAATCAAAAAAGTGATTTTTCTCGAAAACGGCTAGACCGATTTTAATGAAAAAAATATATGTCATGAATACCAATGGAACAATTTACACTCGAATCCAGGTTTAATACATCCCGGTTTACGATGTTCCTAGAATTTCGTTCAGTGGTACTCCGTATTTGAGCGGGTCGGAGGGTAGAGAAGGATTACGGTCGTCGAGTAGTAGTCAAGTAGTACAGCAGCAACAGAGCGAGCAGTATCAATTCGCCTTTTATATTTACTTTTGAAAACACGTTGAAATGTTTTTTCAATAATTTTTCATCGTCATTTAAGAATTTTTATCCCTTATGGTAAAAAAATTTACATGCGTACATAATTCAGTTACATAATAATTCATACTATTCCTACATAATTCATATTATTCCGACTGAAGGTGGTTCGTATGGCCCTGACTGTTTGTGTTCAAAGACGCCCAAGGACTATCCCGGTTCAAGATAGACAGCAACCAAAACCCATATTAAACCGGGATTCGAGTGTACTAGAGAAATTGAAAAAACTTATGTCCAAAAAAACAGGTAAAAAAATGTTTCAATTCTTAAAGAATTTTTTTATGGTGATGTTTTTGAGACGCAAGGACTATCTTTTCATAAAAAACATTTTCACATTCTCTCATCAAATATATTTTTTCCCCAAACCGATCAAAGTAGTACACCAAGGTTAAAAAAATTTTCGAAAATCTTTTTTGTCCTCACAACATACATTTTGTTCATTAAGATCGGTCGAGTCGTTTTCGAGAAAAACCACTTTTTTATTTTACTTTCCCCCTCCATAACTCCCAGAAAAATGCGATTTCAAGTTTATTGTTTTGAGTAATTTTATATCATATAGACACCAACTCATACTGGCTCGCGAGCCAAATCTATCTGGCTAACCCTACCATAGACTCCTCAAAACCCAAGCTTACCAAAAAAAATTGACCGGACCCTTTTTGTATTTTTGAATACTCTCTTTAAATTTGAAATTATTTTACTGCCGTCATTTTATTACTGGTCCCTACACTTGTCGAGTTGGAGTTGTCTAGCCTAAATGATCTAAAACTACCTGAAACAATAATATTGAAACCACATTTTTTTAGAGTTATGGAGGGGGACAGTGAAATTAGAAAAGTAGTTTTTCTCAAAAACGACTCGAACGATTTTAATGAACAAAATATGTGTTATGAGGACCAAAGAGACAATTTACTAGAAAAAATTTGAAAAAAATACTGACCAAAAAAACGGACGAAAAAAATATATTCTTTGAAAAATTTTCAACCTTAGCGCACTATTTTGATCGGTTCGGGAGAAAAATATTGCAATGAGAGAATGTGAAGATATGTTTGAGAAAAGATAGTCCTCGCATTTTAAAAACATCACATTTAAAAAATTCTTAAAAAATTGAAAATCTTCATTTTTTTTTTGGACATAAATTTTTCTCAATTTTTCGAATAAATTGTCCCGTTGGTATTCACAACATATATTTTCTTCATTCAAATTACTCGAGCCGTTTTCGAGAAAAACCACTTTTTTGATTTCACTTTCCCCATCCATAATTCCTAGAAAAATGCAATTTCAAGGTCAAGACTTGGGCGGGGGCGGAGGGGGAGGTCCTGTCCTATAGCCTTTCTAATGACATTAATTTGGGCCTGATACGTGCAGGGGCCGATTCGACATGCTTATTCTGCTAGACCCTTTTCTAATCTAGGTGAAGCGATATGGCTGTTGCTTCTAAACAAATTACCTATACGAGCAATCCAATTATACTATTATGACTGCTAGACGATGTAGCAAATGGTGATAGATTTATCTCCTGAATTTTCTGTCCTTAGGAGATAGATGGTTTATATATCTTAGATATCTAGTTTTGCAGTTCTACAGAAAATATATTGCAAATTAGGCTATATCTCTCCAGCAACATATTTCTAGCTACAACACCAATACCATTTTTTTCAGAGAATGATAGCGTTTTTCGTAGATAAAATCTACCAGATTTCTTTAATTGATGTTCAAAAGTGTTGTTCGATCGTAATTTAATAATGCTTGTGATCTGAAAGTGAATAAAATTGGGAATAGGTTTACTGATGCAAGTCTGAAAGAAAGACTATGTTAGCATATACTTTCCCGTAGTTTGTGGTGCACAAAAGTACTTCAACCACAGGGTACTTGGAGGTAGAAACATGTAAGAACAGGTTCAAGGTACCAGCATCTCGGACAGTACGCGGAAATCGCATTACTGAGAACGCGGAATTCTCGCTAGGCGAAACTCCGTAAATGTAAACTCGTCGAGATCAGTCATTGATGTACCCTCGCGCTTTCTTAGAAGACCTAACCTCCTAGCGATCGCTCCCATCGATTCTTTCTGGCGACAATTCCATCGATCCAAGCGACTATTGTCAACAAACCACGATCTGACTTTATAGCGAAATTAGCAACAATTTCACTGATGAACTAAGATTAAGAACCTTTTCAATTTCATTCATTCTATCATTTTCTCCACTCTATCTATAATTTCTTCTATTCGACAATTCCTTTTCTATTCTATCAATCCCTATTATTCTTCAAGTCCCCCATCTGCATCCTGACAACTCTGATTTACAATGTCTACAAACCCATTTTTTTCCTCTCCGAACAAACTTCAGCGAAGAACACTCTGTGATTGGTGGGTGAAGATATGTCTCTAGAACCAGTTTCGAGTGGCATCAAGGGAGGACTATCATTTCTTGAAATTAATGATCCGACATTGCGGATTCGTTAATAATCATCGAGTATTTGTTAGTCTGTTCTTTTCTCCCTTACGAAATGGCAGCAGACAGTTTCAAATATGTGAGAGAGCCCTTGTCACTCGGCGTTTCGTTCGCCGCAGACATACAGAGGAGAGAGAGCCTAAAAGAAACGAGTTCGCATATCTGAGCAGCGAGAAATATTTCAACGAGGAGATCAAAAAGTATAACAATGTTGGGACGTCGAGGGCTATCAATTTTCGAGCAGCTACTCAAGATGTCTTAAAAAGTTGCGACTGTACAGTTGCAACGCCAAGGGCAATTAATTGTCAACTGACTAGCCACTCGAGAAATCTCGAGAAAGTTTTCTTTTTTGTTTTGCTTAAACCAGAAGATAAGAAAGTGATCCTAAGCATACTTTTATTCTCTTTTGCAACAGGGACTTTGAAGTGATGGGATCTGCTCTTCTCAGTAGAGAAAATATAAAATAAAAAAATATTAAGTAAACATCATCCAATAAAATGAATAAAATTTCACTATCAATTTCCTCCGTGCATCTTCCTCCGACTATTTTTCCATAATCCTGAACCTGTGATTAAAATAAATAATTAAGGTAGTTTAAAAAAGAGGAAAACAACCAAAATTATCTTGATTAACGATCGAAAAGAGGAATATCATTAGACGGTGGACACTCATTGGATGTGCAATCGAGGATGGGGTAGGTGGCGATGTGCACCGCGTTTTCAATGACATCCTTATAAAGGTAAGGTTTGCTGGTAGACAAGGCTTCTATGGCAAATGGCGAAGCAGACGATGAAAAAGCGAAGCTCGAATTCGACGAAATAGAGAGGACTTATTGCTTCCTTCTCGCCCAGTTCCTCCTCCCTTTCGTACCTCCCCTTCACCATTCAAACGTTCAATTAATCACTACGAGCAATCGATACGGCTTTGTAGATGCACCGTAAACTAACCCAATGTAGATCCATTCACTGGGATGAAGTTTCTCAAGGTAGCAAGCCTTTCGTGCCGCTTGGTGACAACTCGCGCTGTGTACCGTTACGCCACTAAATTTCCTGACGATTTCTCAAACATTTTCATAAATCATCGTGTCGTAATAGTTTTGACAACAGGCAAACCAACCGGGATACATTTGTTCTTCTAAAACTCGTGAGACAATCCAACAAGTCTCTTTCACTTTCCTTCTATTCACAAAAATGTACCCCGAATTCTTTAACCCTACACTGAGAAAAAAGATTCTTAAGTCCAAAGAAATGTATTTATTTCACACTAAATCCAAAAATATCAAAACGTTACAAACATTTGACAACTGTATAACCACTACATAGATATGTTTATGTAGTAGTAATGTAGTTTCAATTGTTTATAACGTTTTGATCCAAGTTCGGATCAAAAATGATACTTCTGGATAATCCAAAAGTGTGTTGTTTCCATTTCTTTGTATCGAAGAATTTTTTACATAAATTAACTAAATATTTCTGCTAGACAAAATAATCATGCTTCGAATCGAAGAAATTATTTCTTTTCTCTATTATTTCTCTATTTTAAATGTAGTTACTGTTTTAAAAAAATTTTTTTTGTTTTTATATTTTGAAAAATATTTTTCGAATTTTAAATTTACTTATTGCTTTTTAAAATGTTATTTCAAATTTTAAATTTGGTTATTTTTAAAAATTTTTTTGTTTAAATATATTTTTTGCCCCATCATTAAAATTTTTTTGGTATTTTTTTAATAGATTTTTCGTAGAATTTTTAGTTTTAAGGTAAATGCATCTATTTGCGTCCGTGCTCCTATTTGCGCCCAAACCTGATTAAAAATAGTAAATTTAATGAATTTTTATACTTATTGATTCATGAGGAGTGTTTATTTTATTCTATTAACAATACTCTACATGCGCGTCCATTCAAATATGTTTTATCAAAATTTAGAAATATAACACGAATTTTATTTTACATATCGCGCGCTATCAGTGACCATTTGTTTTCACTCGTACGCAGAGAGCAAATTCTTAGTAGAGCGGACTCCGAAATTGACTGTCAGTTTTGTCGTTTTTGCGGATCGTGAAAAATAATTACCAGGTAAGTTAAGTGTCGTGTGCAATTCAGTTAAACAAGCTATTCGAAACAGTGTCTCCAGAACGTGGGATTTTTCGGCCCCCACTCCACGACCCTCGAGCTCGTTTCTTCTCTCTCTAACATCAGTCACAAACCTGTTGCTAGAGAAAGAAAGCATGAACGCGTGGGTCGTGGAGTGGGGGCCGAAAAATCCCACGTTCTGGAGACACTGATTCGAAAATCTAATTTCATCATAAAAATGATCAGTGAATTACTTATTTCATACAATAGTCTCTAAGGAGGGCAATAATATTCTGATGTGCATGCATGCGTCCGCATGTTTAAAGTATTCGAAATAATTGAACTGTGAGTGTATTTATGCTGAAAATTGTTGTAAGTGATGTGAAAAATATCAGTCATTCGATATTCACTGCTTTTTTTCTGTGGTAAAATCTATAAAGTGACATAAGTTTGATCGGAATAATTCGAGTCTAACATAACCTTTGAAGAGTGGACGCAAATAGGGTCCTACAAATTCTGTCCCTATTTGCGATCGAATGATTCATTATCAAGTTTCATCCATAACGGACGCAAAATGGTGCTGTCGCATCAAGTACCAGTTTGCGTCCTGACGCAAATAGGGGTAACAAGGTGGACGCAAATACATCCAAAAGCGAATCAGGCGGACGCAACGACGTACAATGACATCTTTGCGTGATTTTCAAATTTTCCGATGCAATTTGTATCAATTTGTCAAAACAAAAAAATTTTCTATAAAATAATATATATTCTTAGATCAGTAATAGTTTTTTAGCGAATCGGAATGGATTACACTTGTTTATTGGTCTTAAATTCTGCCGTAACTCTTAAACGGACGCAAATAGGTGCATTTACCTTAGTTAAATTTCATTAAGTTAAGTTTTTTTAAATTTAAATTGTTAGAAGTTTTTAATTAAAATTTTTGAAAACTTTGCTTTTATTAATTAAAAATTACTTACTACCAAGAACCACAGAAAATTAATATTTTACGACCTTGAATTTTTGATAATTCAAAGGAAAATTAAGGTTATTTTTTATAAAATTGGAAACAGCAGGCAATTATAAATTTTTCTTTCACATCTAATTTCATGCATCTGGTGATTTTTTTACGAATACCGATGACTTTCCTTCCTTGTTGGGGACATATCGAGCGCAGTAGAAATAGCGAGGCTACTTTTCTTCGTCTTCGATTTAATATTGAAATAAATTCCAATATTATATATTTCAGAACACTGTATTTCATTAAAATAAATCCTCCAGTATCATTAGACAGCTGTGTTTACTTTACTCAAACCATAGAGGTTAAAGCCGAAGCCCATGAGATAGAGTAAGACACAATTATTTCTTGCATTGTGTCTTGCAAACAAGGCGCGCAGATGTGCGCAGATTCTGAAGAATGGACAGAGAAATATCGTGCTTGAACAAACCTTCCCATTCACATCCTCTTTTTAGAATTTTTATTTTAAATAAATATCGAAAAACTGAAGAGGAAGTGTAAAATTTTTTACGGGCAAACCTTCCTCAAGCCATAAGGAATGTTTATGCCAAGTTTCAGACTTGTATGTATTGTGATTTAGGAGAACACGCGGTACAAAGGATTTTTACATGAACCTTATAAACTCCGGTTTTTAGCCCCATTGGCGTGGGGCACCGGGAGTTCAAAAAGAAAGTTCTGGATAAACGTTTAAACGAAAATAATTTTTAAAAGCAAGTATCGAAAAGTGGATATATCGAAGGAATCGATACATAGACGATCGATACTTTTCTCTTTGTGGGTTATGAACGTCCAAAAAATCATACATTTTTCAGCTTTTTTCATTCTAATTAATTTTTAATGTGTGGATTTATTTGCAAAAGAAACTCGTCTATTCATTAGAACATTACAGGTAGGAAATATTTTTAAAATTGTTATTATTCTACCTATAATAATCGATCGGTCAGTGCCCATCTCTACACTGTTGCGGTTATGCATGAAGCGAACAAAAATAAAAATAGTGACACATTCCCCTAAATCTCATATTGGTTGAAAGACGTATTGTCGATTTAAATAATTTGCTGTGTAAGAGACTAAATTAGGTTTTCTAACCACAACGGCACATTATAATATTCTGTTTTGATCTACTGAGTAAACAGTGTTGCCACAACGTCATTGCCTACCCCCGCCATGTGTCTCGCGTGAACAGAAATATTATTCTTTCCAACATTATATTTTGTACGAAACGCACAATAATTTTCAATTTTTTTTATAATATCCGCAAAATATTTTTCTATATGTCTGTAGTTTTTTAACTCAAAGCTAAGTTTCTTTTTCATACTACAATTTAAAATATGGCGATTGCCCTCGTAAGCTATGGGAGACCCATGCAAACAATACTGTACGTAATTAATAATATTTGCCTTTAGAAACTGACGATTAAGCTGAAAATGGTATGCATCGTTAGATAATTACACTCGTCGCCGAATCGAAAGCCCCCGAACCGAAAACCACCTTCATGGTCGTTCACGCTTCATTGATTCTGTCCC
>JBAGKK010000088.1:629368-680541 GCA_037177015.1 Euceroptres primus
TTATTTTCAGTGACTAACACTCATTCAAAGTTGAGTATTTTGAAGTGACCATAAAATTACGGCATGTTTTCACCTTTTACTCGCCCAGAAATAATCGCTAATTAACCGAAAATTTTGAAATTCTGTATTAGTATAGGAAAAACCTTAACCTGCAACATGCGTTTTGTCCTATATTTTTAGAATTTTTTGCTGCCGAGATTTTCACTAAAATCTGTACAAAACCTCGAGGTATCTAAACTTTTTGGACGGATAATAATTCAGATTTAGAGAGTAGACTCATAAAAATTGTAAATTTTGTCCCTCCTTGTTTCTTGATGGGGGAGAAAACAAGAGAAAAATGAAGATCGGAAACTGAATGGGTTTTGCGTAACGAATCTTGATCATTTTCGAGAAGACTACTTTCGAGGAACTTTCCTAATAAGAATCTATTCATCTTTCAATATAAACCGACAATTACTTCATACAACGAATTGTTCTATTACTTACTAGTTCAAAATTTATCTGTAAACCACAAGCAACAGTTGATCAAAACTTTTAGAGATCTTTTATCATTTCCAATAAATGTATTTATGACTAAATTTTTTTTCTACTTAAAACACAGATGCAGTAAGCCCCACTCGATCAGCGCGACATTCTCATTGATCTTATCACAGAAACCTATTTTCCATAAAATAATTTATCGATACGACACGTACGTAGGTAATAGTATAAATTCTGTAGGCAAAGCAATACCGCACCCATTGACATTTTTCCGCGGTTGCTCGCATTCCCTAGCACCCACGTAGTCAGTAATTTTTCCCTATGTTTTTCATAAACGTGGGGCGTTATTTAAAAGAGATCAAGTCGAAAATAAATAATGATAAAAAAGGGAAAAGGATGAGGTAAAAAAATATATAAGAAAATCATTTTATATAGATCGTACCGAATGAGGTTCCTTTCTCACTGGTTATGCGATCGTGCACATGTACCCCTGAGATTCGATCGTTGGATTTATTCCCGTTACGGTCACGCGCCTATCGGTGTGCATAAACCGAAATAAACGTCCTCCACTTTTGTATGATCCAGGACTGGGCTATACGTCGGCGCTCAATTTTTTCTTACAATTTCGCCATTTAATATGGATTATTAATGTACGATATATGCAAAGTTGAGCACCTCTGAAAGGGAATCCGATCGCTTATGTTCGAATTCGTTGATAATATAAATCTGCTTCGATGAAGTTTACAGCGGTTTTCGTGCCCGCAAGCAGCAATATTACTTTTTTTTATCAATATTTATGTTCGCTGATTTTAAAATATTGCTCTTTCAACGTTACAGATAACTCAAATTTTTGTAGATAAAACTCTTTATGCAAACATTCTTATTTTGGGTTTTTCTCACACAAGTGTCCAAGACATTGTAGTCATCACAATACCTATTGTTGTTGAAAAAGACTAAAAGGTGAACTGTTTTCAAAAATAGGTACAAAAAGGTGAATAGGTGATGATGACTGCACTGATTAAAAAATGCTCGGGAATCAATAAATATACTATTGAATCAATAGCTCTCGTTCAAAAGCAGATCCTTTATTGATTCAAATGAATATTCAATGAAACAAGAATTACTCATTTTGTTTTAATAGTGATGCTATAAATTCTATGCTACATAAATTTGAATCAATAAAATATCTGATTTTAAACGCAGAGTATTGATTCAATAGTATATTTATTGATTCCCGAGTATTTTTTTCTCAGTGCGACATTGGAATATTAATGAATCAAATATATAATCTTCGAATTTCAAAGCCCTGGTATTCAAAATTTTGAAAAAATGAGTAAAAGAGGAATTTCTGGTGCTTTGTTGACATCGGTGGGCGATTTAAGCGCGGGTGAACGACCTGAGATTCTGGAGTGATCAAACAAAGATGATTGCACGCGCGCGGTAGAAGGAAACTTTTACAACGTGTATTTCACGTGCGGGGATATAATGCACGAAAAATAATCGTTTCACTAAATCGGAATTCGCGTTAACCACATCCCTTTCATCCTTCGAATTCCTCCTGCTTTTATATCTCCTCTGCTCGTGATTATTCTCCGGGAGTATTATTACGTGAAATATAATTCGGGAATGGAGGATGGGTTACATGAACTTTTGGAATTGGCGAGAGTGTGGTTGGGTGTAATGATCAGAGTTTTAAATCGGTCGAGACTCCTTGTCCTGGCTATTCTCCTCCTCAGCTCTGTCTTCCCGTTCGCCGAATTACGAATCGCTGTGTAAGAAGAAAGCGAACGACCAAAGGGAAAAAGGAGCAAGGGGGAATGAAAGAGGCAGGACATTGAAAAAGGTGGAAAAAGAGGAACAAATAAGGTGGAGAGAGAAAGAGGGAAAAGAAGAAAAAAAGAAAGAAAGAAAGAGAGGGGGCGAGAAAGGAGAGGGGGGAGAAAGGAAGAGAAAGAGGGAGGCTGATACAGAAGATATACCGCAACCATGAAACTCAAGGAATCAACTTGAATCTCTCCTACAGGGGAGTCCAAGAGAGAAAAAAGAAAGAGCAAGAGAGAAAGAGAGAGGGCGACTGGAATGCACCGAGACAGGTCGCAAGGCTGCTGACATTCAAAAATTCGCAAGGACCTCGACTAAAAGAGGGCAAACAAGTTCAACATAAATAGAAGCTGCAAATCCAAATCTAGACGAGCCCATATTGAGCACTAAGGTGGCGCAAAAAAACATCATTTTCAAATTTTAAACCGGCTGAAATCTTAAATTGTTAAGTTCCGAAAATAAGGGAACACGCATTTTTGCTTTATGAAATAGGATAATATTTACCCGTGCCTCAGAGGCCTTGAAGATAACATAAGAATAACAAAACGAATTTTCGAAATTGTGTTTTTCCCCTTGAGGGAAAAACACAATTTCGAAAATTCGTTTTAAAACGTAAATATATATAATTAAGCATAGGATTGAGTTTTTTTTCATCTAAAAAAAATTTTCAACGAATAAGAATCCATCATCGTTTTTTAATTTGAACCCCTTGAAACCCCTTTTATTGTACCCCAAAAGCAAAGCCCATAACAGGGTGATTGTAGCTTGACGGAATATTGACATTAATTATCATTTAACATTTATTAATTATCACTTTTATTATTTTTTTTTTTCGTAAACACTCATCGATGAATAAAATAAACGATTGTACTCATTTTTCAGGCGATCTAAGATTGTTTAAACAAATTTTACTTGTTAAAATAATTTTTATTATCAAAAATATGAAATAATGTGTTTTTTCTACTGCTACGACCTAATGAATCAATTTTAAGAGTCGAACTATTTAATTCAGTTATTTTTAAATTGTTTAAACAATTTAAGCCAAAGGAACCAACGAGCCGGATCCCGGATCACTCTTGTTTCTGCCGCAAATAAATATAAGTGTAAAAAAAATTTTTAGGAAATGTTTATCTGAACTGTTGAGCTAAAAATTTTGCAAAAATTTATTTTATAATTACATTTATTTTCGGCAAAAACAAGAGTAATCTGCATTTGGTTCCTTTGCCTTATAATTGTTAAAAGATAATTTCTAACCGAAGGAAGGTAGAAATTTATAGTTTTTTGAAAATTTTACCATATATTTCGTTATTCTCTTTTAATTTTTCCCTTTATTTAACTTACTGCAAATTTTTTAAACAATTGTTATTTACTTAGAAAATTTTTTAATACCAGGGTGTCGAGAATAAATTGATTTTCTTCATACTACAATCTTATTAATACATTGGCAGAATCAATCTGTTCGTTTTAGACATTCTTATATTGTTTAAACAATTTAAAAAGAACTGAATTAAATAGTTGGACTCTTCAAATTGATGAATTAGGTCGTAGCAGTAAAAAAAACAAATTATTTCATGATATTTTTTACCCAAAAAATTATTTAAACAAATAAAATTTGTTTAAACAGCTCAAATTACTTCAAAAATGAATAAAATTTTGTATTTTTAAAATTTTTTTATTCATAAACGAATGTTTACGAAAACAAATTGTCAAAAAGTAATAATTAATTTCAATATTCCGTCAAGCTACAATTACTCTATTATGTGGGTTGTTTTTGGGGCACCATAAGAGGGGTTTCGAGGGTTTCAAATTAAAAAAACAATTATTGACAAAAACTCAATCCTGTGCTTAATTATACATTTTCACATTTTGAAACGAATTTTCGAATTTTAAAAATTCGTTTTGTTATTCTTATGGGAAACATCAAGGCCCTTGAGGCCCGGGTAAATATTAACCGATTTCAAAAGGAAAAAATACGTGTTCCCTTATTTTCGGAGCTTAACAATTTAAGACTTCAGCAGGGTCAAAATTTGAAAATGTTTTTTGCGCCACTTTATTGAGCACACAAAAGTCAAAAAGCAAATTCAAAATGGGGAAGCAAAGAGAATTCGAATTCATTTAATAAATTGGAAAATATTAAAATTCTACACATAAATCTATAGAATTTAATGTTCTGTTACTGTAGTTAGCAACGTTTCTGAAGTAGTAAACAATTCAATATACTAATTTGCTCCAATAACTTCAAAGACAAATACTTTTTCCACAAACTTCAAGACCAATGGAAAATGCTACCATTCGGAAAGAAAAATTTACCAACACATTATCATCAGTTTTAACCCCTGCCCTAACCTTATCCCCAAAATGCGAAAAAAAGTTTCCTATAAGTACTTAATCATTGTTGAATATAAATCAAAGAACCTTCTTCAAACTAAGAATTTGACAAGTAATCATCATGATGTAGATAATTAAAATAAATTAATTCATTCGATTTGTTTTAAACTCAATTGAAGTTAAACTCAATCTTGAAGTTCTGAACGTTCAAATGAACGAAATTTTTATTTGATTTCATTTTAAACTTAAATTTGTTCTAAAATATTGGTTTATTAATAAAGCAACTAATATAGGTAATGATAGAAAAGCTCCTGATGTTTCTTTTTATTTGTAATTGGAACAATATTTCAAGATAAATTTGAGTTAAGAAAAAAATTCGTTCATTTGAATCTAGACTTCACGTACATCAATAATTCAGTTTGGAGCATTGATTTCAAATGTTCTTGAAGTTCTGAACGTTCAAATGAACGAAATTTTTTTTTCTTAACTCAAATTTATTCTGAAATATTGTTTTAATTACAATTTTAAAAAAACATCATAAGGTTCTCCTAGTTCTAAAGTGTATAAATCATAATTTGCCTTGAAATAAGTAAATCGAAATAAGAATAGAAGAAAGCCAGATAAAGAAAAAAAAAAAAATACAACTAGCCAGGAGTGGATATTGGAAGGCAAGTATTTATATATCGCATAAGATTTTTTCAGTCCGATGCATTGTGCTTTATGAATAGTACCACACCTACGTTCCAAGACGTAAAATTGATTTCTACCGTTTTTACTGGCGTCTTGGGCTTTACGAGCACCTTTCGTGCCTGAACGTCGTTCAATTTGATGACCACATACATAAAATATGTCATCTTATCAAAGGAAAACTAACGTTTTTCTCAAATTTAAATTACTACCCGTTTTCTGGCCATGCAGCACGTATCTAATGTATGCTTTATGTCAAGGCCATTTAAATTTAAAAAAACCTGCTTTGATTTTGGAATGTTTGTAACATTCCAAATGAATGTTTGAATTTTGACCATTCTTCGATCGTGAATAACTTGATAAAAAACCTTTTTCGAATTGAGATCAACATATATTTATAATTATAAGTTTTATTAGACCTTCAGTTTTTAAATTGAATTATATCCAACTCAAATTAGCACCTACTTTGACATCACTTGACGGGTGGCAGAACCAAACTAGATAACCAACAAAATCTGAATTTTTCAGGAGAGCGAAAAAACATTCTGTAAAATCGAAATCACCATTTAAAGATAAAAAAGTCCACTCCTGATCGAAGTGTTGCTGAATTGAAGCCAAAAAAGTTTGATCAAAAAAAGTTATCCAGTTTTGAGGAAATAAATGTGAAAGTTGATAGTTGACAATTTCGAAGTGACACTAAACAAAAATTGGAGCAGGCTCGGCTGCGGATTATAATAAACAATACAATTTTCAGTTTAAAAAAAAGGTGCCTTTGGATAGCGATTAAAAATCGAATTTTCAATATTTTACAAAACTAAAAACTTGCACCCGAGATATGGGGATGTTGAATAAGGATAAAAAATTTTGATAAAAGAAATTCTTCTGTTCCAAGAAAATCAAGATGTAATGAGTGTGACGGTATTGAACTGTACCAAACAATTTTCGCTGAAAGTCTGAAAAAAAAGAAAATTATATTTTTTATCAATAAACTTTAATAATTTCAAGATACTAATTTCTTTAATTAACATAAACATTCAATTTTTCAATTTGTGCAACTAAACATCAAATTTCTTAAATTAATTTCTGTCTCGAAAACCTTTTTTAGGATGCATTTATGCTTGTCAAATTTCCTCAAAATTACGTGCTTGAAGTTCTAAACGTTCAAATGAACGAATTTTTTTTTACTTCATGTTAAACTCAAATTTGTTCCATTTATTCTAAAATATTGGTTTATCAATAATGAAACTAATGTAATGATAAAAAAAGCTCAAGATGCTTCTTTTTATTTCTAGCTGGAATAATATTTCACGATAAATTTGAGATAAGAAACAAAAATTCGTTCATTTGAACGTTAAAAAATTCAGGTAGATACAGATTTGCAGCAATTCTCTCTATTCCAAACACTGACTCATTGTCAGATTATTATATTCATAACAATACGACACTCAGGTGTTTCGCTTCTCTCTTGACATTGAAACAAGTTGCATTACTTAAGAAACTTGTCATTTCTATAATAAACTTGTATTTCTATCAATTACAATTTACAAACAAAGTTATATATATATATATATATATATATATATATATATATGCTTCAGACATAGATTTTCAACTCTGTTCTAAGAAAGTGAAGACATTTATGAATAACTTTCAGGTCACCCTAAGACTAAGGGTCAACCTTACGGACCCGCAGAACAAAACATCGTGGAGACAATAATAAATCCGAACACCAATACCTGTCACGATCCTATTCTATTTAAATCTAGATTAAGGTTTTGAAAAGGACCTAGAGGAGTTCCAGTTAGCGGTGGAATTCGAGGGTTGACAAGTATTGGTGTTTGTGAGGCAAAAAATAGAGAAAAGAAGACTGGTCTTTGGAGAGAAGAGAAACCAGAAAAAGAGGCTGCGCGCGTTGAGTCAGAGGAGCATATAAGAGTCCATCAACTAAACTCACCCTGTTGCATTCCAGAGCCTCGGCGCTGTGCTCCTCCTTCTGCTTGAAGCAGCTGCTGCACTTGCTCTTGTTGAATATGTTCGGCGCGAACTTCCTGCACTCGGCGCCAGTGCCCCGAGCACCACACGCGGAACCTCCTGACATCTCGATACGAGGTCAAAAAAGAGGCCCTTAGCGACCAGGCAGCATCGCTCACCGGCCCTGACCGGTCGTCACTCTGATCTCTGCACTCGATTTCTTTCCCGAATTCCTCCCTTGGAGAAGCCTGTCCTCACCGATACCGCGAGAAAATCGAAGCACGAAAGGGTTCCTCGTAGTTGTTTATTTCCAACTGGCACGTGAGACGTTTACGGTACTTCGACCTTGAAGTACGAGGTAACCTCGATACGAGGGTTTCTCTCGAGCTCGCCGGATGCTTCTTCGATCGGTTTCACGTAATTTCAGTCGTCTTTTGCCTTTGTGAGCCCGTGGTAGTTTTCTCCCATTGGCAGGTCCCAACGAAGGCTCGATTTTCTCATTTAGTTCCAGAAGAAGAGGCTCTCAACTCCAATATCGCCGGTGAAACTCTCAAACCCGCGCGAATCTCGATTGTCATTGCACTTATCACTTTTTTTCAGCCCTTTGATTTTCGTTCGTTATTGTTTTCAAAATCGACTTGTCCTACAGTTGAAACAGTTAACAGTTGTTTTGTATTATATTAACCTCTTCCAGAATCAAGAACGTGCGCAGTCATCAATATTTTGTTTACCAATCGTCGCCCGCACGTGTTTGTAAATTTCTCTCTCTTCCCTTTCCACCGGGGAAATATTCTTTCACAACAATCAACATCGTCGAATAAACAATATACTCTAGAATTTCTCTGTTATTGTCCCGCGATTTCTTCAACACCACTGATAATTTAACACCAAAAAAAAGCACTTTCTATGTTCTCAAACACTATACACGTCTGGTTCTCAGGCACGTACTCCAAAATGAGATTACGTTCCTGATTTTCAAAAAATAAAACAGCACTTTTCATGGGAAACACGAGAATACTAAATTCGAGAACACTGTCATAACCTCAAAAGGAATTCACCTGCCACAACTTTCTCTTACTGGATGAACTCGCGTGAAGTTGTGTTGTAGCCACGTGGTTATAAACAAAGCACGAAGTGTAAACACGTAACACAAGCAGAAATACAGGAAAAAACGTCTCTTCCAGAAGACGTGGCGAGTGTGACTACTAACTACAGTGCTGTCACAATCGGAGTCAAACGCCTGACCCCGACGAAAAGTCACTACGACACTGAACGACTCGACACTAACGAGTATTTTATCCGTCCCCGTTTTCTGATTCGCGACCCGGCACATTTCTGGTACGACGATTTTGAAGCATATTTACATTCTGATGCTCCATGACAGAACGGTCGTGCATGCGTCCATCTGCGACCTGCCTGTTAACTCCAATTCTCCCCAATAGCAGCGCTCAACTCATTCGCATAACCGCAGAACGCGAACTGAATGCAACTGAATGATCCTTCTTCGTGGAAAGTAGTCCCCGCTCTTTCGCAATCGCCGCTCCATCTCTCGGAGAAAGGTACAAACTGTTTTGATTTGTGTGGGAAATTCAAACTCGTAACTTGCATTTTTAAGTTTTTCTTTAAACGAAAATAAATATTTAAGAATTACATATAACTGAATGTTTTATACATAAAATAAAAATAACTACATTCTCGATTTTATAGAAGTGTAACAAATTAATCAAAATATATTTGAATTCTTGAATTTAAATCAATTGATCCTTCGATTTTTGATATAATAATTTAAAGATTGCACTCTAGGCAACTAAATCATAAAAAATCGATACTCTGGAGGCTCTTCGTAATATTAAGAAGCTCGTTTATATATGAAACACGTGCAATATAACACCGGAAGCATAAATAATTAGAAATAACGGTGTCAAATTCCAAAGCATGCTACCGAAATCGATGTCAATTTTTTTTTTAATCAGTTCATTGCACGATTATATTCAACTAATAATAATTTTTCACTTATATTTAAAGTAATAATTTTATTTCACTTTATATTTAAAGTAATAAATACTGAAATTGATGTCTTAAGTCTCTTAAGCACGAACATAACCTATACATGAACAAAAAATACTTTAGGGCACGGTTGAAACATTAACTATTAGATAGTATCTGCCTACTGGTTGAAAATAGTTTTCCAATTCGTTTGTCAAAGACTTAAGTTCGAAAAGCACTTTGCTTTACCACGAAAGTCGAAAAGAAACTGAATTTTGTCAGCTGATATCCGTTCTGCGTCCGGTTCGATATTCAACTTTTTTTCCGGTTCGTAAGTTCACCGTTTCAGTATTCACAAAATACAAGGAAAAGATGGTAGTTCCAATGGTAGATGAAGCGGGTGACAGGTTCGTAAGACTCAAAATATTTCACTTTCTTCGAAAACTAACACCATTTATGCCTATTCACTCGCTTACGATCATTTTTCTAGTCAGATGAAAAACTAACCTCAAATTTGCAAGAACCCGCAAGTGTTTCCAGCATCCCAGTTTTGATCCTTCCCACCCTTTCTTATTCAGCTCTTTTTGTAAGAAAACCTAATTACCTAGACCATGAAAAACACCTTTCAAGATTAATCTATATTTAAATGATAATCAGTTCTTCGCTTGCTTATAAAAAACGATCATTATTCAAATTTATCAATAGCTTTATAGTCGCTCTATTTGATGCATCAGTCATTTTATTCAAAGTTTACATTGACCGTTCCTCATACAATCAAAATATTAAGTTAATTCCGTTCTTTGATTCGATTGGTCATAGTAATTAAATGTTCACTGCCAGGATTAGAGACGCTTTTGTATTCAAACAAATTGGAGATATACTAGTTTCAATCGACATCTTACATAACACTTAAAAGAGAAACAAATCGTGACAGAAATCCCTGTGCTGACCCATGATACTTTGGAGTAATCATGTGTTTTATATCTATATCGCAAGACCTATTGCACAAACATTGCGAGAAATAAGTAAGTCCGTCACAAAGAATCACGTATCCATTACAAAGAAAATAGATTGGCAAGCAAAGATTTCAAAGAAAACAGAAAGTCATTCTAAAAGCAGCAACCATTTTCGTCTTAATCATAATCTTTGTATTTTCAACCCAACCCTCATCTACGAATTTTTATATACAACTTGCAAAAATCCATCAACAATCTTTCATGAAAATTTTCTTTCTAGGGATGGAAATGTCGCTATTATTAGGGAGATTTATGACAGCGAAAATGCTAACGAAACCTTCGAATATGAGTTGGAGAGGGCATTGGAGTCTGAATGCAGTTTAATAGTAATAGAACCATCTAAATTAGGAGACGAAACTTCAAGGTGGATAACTGTAGGAAATTGTCTACACAAAACAGCTGCTTTGTCAGGCGCGGCTGCCATCATGACAGGTAAAAATATGTAAAAGAATATTAAAAACATGTGTTGATTAGTTGCTTTGAATTTCAATTAAAGATTGTTCTCCTAATAAAAGGCTTGTCTCTTTTCCAGGTCTCGTGTGGGGAGACAAGCTATACATTTGTGGTCCGCTAGGTTTTACCTCCGTAATAACTTGTGGACTTTACACAGTTTCTTGGCAGTTCGATCCTTGCTGCCAATACCAGGTTGAAACTGATACGAGTAAACTGCCACACGTTGAACTGCTTGCTGTCCTAGGACCTTCATCACCCACGTTCCTCGTCAGAAAAGACGACAGACGGAGACGAATTCTCCACAACACAATTACCTTAATGGCACTTGGAATGACCGCGTGGAGAGTCTATCAAGCCTTCAAATGAAAAAGTATCAGGCAAGCTATTGGTTTTTTACAGAGAACAAAAGGTATGCCGTGATAAGCTTCACGTGTGATCGTAGAAATACCTAGCATAGCATTTGTTGAATTAGGAAAAATACAATCGTATTTTAAAGGATCGCTAGGCTTGAAACTACCGATCGATCTCAACAAAATGTCTCCTGGTACATTAATTACTTTTTGCGTTAACGCTTTGTCTTGTCTCACTTAAAATCAGAAGCCCGCTTCTCATTTCTTATGATATATAAATGTAATTTATTTTTCAAAGATAGTTGAAACAACTTTGCCATTGCCCAGTAAAGCATACAAACTATAGTTTTGTATTTTTAGATTATTCAAAAAGGAAGTAGAATTCACGATGTCTTTTTGAAACGAGTGAATTTCTGAATTCTACATCGTCAGATGATTTTTTATTTTTCGTTTGCACAATAAATGAGATAGCCTTCTTTTTAAGGAAGAGATATCGACGTTTAACAAAGCAATCGACCTGTACAAAATTTATTTTTACAGCGAAAATTGTTCAGGTTATTTTAAATTTTTTGCTCAGTTGTGATCAGTTGAGGCGCACGAAAAACGTAAATTTAGTGTAATTATCCATTATCAAATTTCTATTATGTTGAGTAGTTCTCTCTACTAATAGTGTTTAAAATTAAATGCACTATCAACTGAAGTGATAGAAAAAAATTGTTGAATTGATGTATTTAAGGGATTAAGATTATATTGTATTCTTCCTAGTTCCCAGAAAAAGCAAGTCTTAATGTAAAACGCAAACGTAAAGATCGATATTACAAAGTCATGTTTTAGGAACAATTTTAAAATGTTTCTTTTTTAGCGCGATAGGATTTGGCGCAATCTTGTAATCAAATTTTAGGTTAATATAATGACTTAAATATCATTTAATACAAATGAATAATCAGAGTCGGCAAAGATTCCTAGAATTTACTTTTATACTCAATTCGAGTGCTAAGTTGAAATCCTTTGTCGGTTCTGCGATTCTGCGAAAGCAACGGCTGTAATGAGTTAACGATTGTTAAAGATTGTAAATGTAGCTACTTTTTTTATACCGATTTATTTCTGTAATGGACCAGAGTATTCTTCAATGCAGATAAATAATCAACTCGCATCGCTCTTACATTTCTTTAAAATTGAATTATGGCTTTCGTGAAAACGGAGTTAATTTTTAAGGGTAAATTTTATGTAAACATCTTTCATTGAGGTTAACAAATTTTCTGTTTAAAACCTCTTTTAAAGGTGGAAAACAAGTTCTTGCGATCGGAGCCTTCGTGTAAATAATACGCCAGTTATTTGAGAAACTCCAACCTGCATTTCCTTTGCATTTACTAACGCTTTATTTTTATTTCACACACATGCAGGCAGACAATGAGCATTATATTATGCATTCTATTGTAAATAATGTGAAATAGGTGTAAATTGAGGTGACAAATTTACGAATCGAAAATGAGTGAAGCATAATATTCCGTTCGTTTTCTGCATTATTTCTGTTAAGACTACGAAAGATGCACTGACTATGCAAATGGTATTACAGCCTTGAATCCAATCGCTTATGGTGGTACATAAGCTGTAAATAGTGTAAACATGTTACATTACCTGTACCCATCAAAATGTCAAGATTACAGAAATAAAGTATAGTTTTAAATAGTCCACAAGGTTGAAAAAATTTCTACCCGTATATATTTAATTCAAAATATACAAAGTACAAGTCCATAAAATTGAAAACTACTTCCCGCCTATTACAAATCACTGTAAATTGTTCTAAAATCATTATTCTTAAATTAAGTTCTACTTACCTCAACAATCATAAAAATTATATACAAATTTTGTAATATTTAACTAGTTAGTCTCTTTTTAATGAACTGTCCCTGAATTTGCTAGCTCGTCTTTCCATAATCCAGAAATAAAGGGAAGGACACAAGATTCGAATTAAAATTGCAAGCTTTGGAGAAACGGTGGAGATTGTTACATCTTTGCTTCCATTCAACATCGATTTCAATACTTCTTCGGCCACATCTTTTGCGGGAAATCCTTGCTGCGTTGATTCGTCCATTACTGTGGAATATTTTAATTTATAAATTTTATAGTTTTGTATAAAAAGAACTAGGGATCTGAATATTTAAAATACTAACCTCCGTATTTTTGTCCACTTTCTGTCAATGCGTTGAGGGAAAGAGAGGTCTGGATGTATCCTGGACTTATTACAGTGACTCTGATATTTTTATCAGCAACCTCTGCTCTGAGAGAATCGCTCCAAGCTTGCAGTGCATGTTTCGAAGCTGCGTAAGCCGACCTGTTACAATTTCAAATTTTATTAATACATTCGAATTTCAAGTACTTAAGATTTCAAAATAATCATTTACCTGTAAGGAATTGCCACTTTTCCTTGAACACTGCTTATACATATTATGTGACCAGATTTCTGCTCCATCATTAACGGTAGTACAGCTGTTGAAAAAATTAAGTATTGTTAGACTTACTCATTTTATTTTTAACCATTATTCAAAGATAAAAGAGGAAAATAACCTTTGGTCATAGCGACCTGTGCGAAATAATTGATGAGCATCACTTTGATGTAGACATCAACATTTGTGTTTTCTACTTCTCCCCTGTAGGAAATTCCAGCGTTGTTTATGAGGATATCCACTTTTCCATGGATTTTTAAAACTTTCGCCACTTCCAAGTTCAATGAATTAATTTCGGTCAAATCTAATGGAAGAATCACCGGTGGATGGGTTGGAACAGTCTGAGAAAAAAGTTAATTAGTTTACTGTTAAAAATATATACTATATTGTGTTTTTTATTTAAGTCTTACATAGTGAATGTTCATTAAAGAGTCTTTCACTCGTTGTAATTCATCTTTTCTTCTGGATATTAAAATTAAACGACAACCACAACTGTAGAAAACGTGAGCCAAAGCTTCTCCTAAGCCAGAACTTGCTCCTGTTATAACTACGACCTGAAGAGATAGAAAAATTATTTGGAATTGAAAGTTTGATTAAATAAATTCACCGAACATGTAAATAAAAAAGGATGACATAAAAATATAATAATTAAACAATTTTCGAGAAACGTACTTTGCCACTGAGTAGAGCTTTTCTTCTTTTAAGCATCATGATATTAAATAAATAATACAGTAACCAGGGGAAGGTAACAGGAATGCCGAATAGAGTAAATAACCACCAGATAGATTGCTTCATTTTTTCCATTTTGTCATAAATTTATAAATTGAAAATCGATTATGTAAGAACACTTTACTGAAGTTAACCTCAAAACTTTGAACTGAATAAAACTGTTATCTATAAATCACTTTCATCATCATTATTGATCTAAAATCTTCTCAATTGACTTAAAAATTACTTTTATCAAATATTATCTAACATAATCAATCTTTGAAGCCTTTAAACATTCATGATTGTCAGATTACAAATCCAAATCACGAAAATCAGCTCTGCTAAAGACTCTGAAGTTGACACCAAAATAAAATTTTTTCCTATAACCTGTGCAATTTGAACAATCATTTTCATTGATTAATAATTTTATTAGTTAAAACTCAGATCACTGAAAATTAAGCTAATGTTCCACTGAATACTATGTTAAATAACTAAAAAATCAACAAGATATATAAAAATACTTATTTATTTTTCCCACGCACACAAAGAGAGTCGATAGGTCGATAATCGACATTATTACGACGATATGACATTTGCAGCCAACTTCAAGTTTATACGCAAGTATCTCCTCTCTGGATAACCTTGTTACACCACGATTTTTACATCTAAAGATAAGAAAACTACTACAAAAATAATCCAGGTAAGTTTCAAATCTTCTTTTTAACCTTATTCTTCATCGTTCCGGTCTAATTTATCCGAATTCGCAGCACCAGCTTCGCGTAATGGAGCTACAAAATTCCACAAAAGTTTCTCAACCCTCGTTCCTAGCATTCGAAGAATTAAAGCCCACTTTAAGGTCAAAAATCTCTTGGAATTGAAGACTCGTCTAAACAACCGCGAAGCATCAACAATCTGCAAGAAAATAACCGAGTTTATGCGGATCGGCGATCGCAACAAATTCCTTCAAAATGACAGCACCTAACTTGACGTAAGGTGAAACTAGGTCCGCATTTCTCCTGCACAGTGGGCGTTTTGTAAAAGCCGCGATAACCAGAATATCATGGAGTCTCATGAAAACGAGGAATATGTCACCTTTCCTCTGACTAGTGTGCACGATGGAATGCAGCAAAATATTATTTCCCACGAGGAAATATGCGAACCTGTGGAAGAGTGTGTCCTCGAGGATGACCTAGTCGAGGTGTCTGTCAGCGACGTTAACTCCAGCATCACCGAAGCTCATGTAGCCGTTAAAATTTTAAATGACGGAAGATCCGATGAGGACGATGAAAACTCAGTTATGTATCCGGTTTATATCAAGGAAGAGCATACATATACCTCAGGAGATGATGAGTCGATGGCTGTCGAGGCTCTCAGACAACTTGGTGGAATGTATCCTTGTTTTGATAATAAAAAAATCAACTGTCCAAACTGTGCGAACTTGTTTACCCAGTCGGAGTTGGCAAAGCATCATGCGAGTTGTGTTGCTGAGAAATTTTCTTGCAGTACGTGTGGCGAGAAATTTGAGAGGAAGATAGACTTAGTTAATCACACTGTTTGTCACCAGGTCGATAGACCACACGCTTGTAGGACGTGTGGGAACTTATTTAAGTCAAAGTCACTTCTTCAATCACACATGGCTGAACTTCACCAGGTCGAGAGACCTCACAAATGTGGGATTTGTGGAGCAGATTTTCAGAGGCCTTCGAGCTTATCGAATCATATGAAAATTCATACTTACGTTGCCGGGAGGGCCATTATGCAGTCTCAGGGTAATAATGCTACGCAGAATACTGAGACGTTTAGAAAGTGGACGGAGAATAGTATTAACGAGTCGCAGAATGTATCGGTGCCATCGTCCTCGGTTCAAATTATCCAGAATTATGATGGATCCCAAATCCAGTGGTCTGTCCCTGCTTATAGTTTTAATAATGAGCAGGCTGGGGTCAATTCCCTCGGAAGTCAGGAGAAAATGGATACTTTACAGGTATGCAAAGCAAAGGATAAAAATAAAAGTAATTTTTTCTTCTGGAGTAAACAATTAATTTTGCATACTTTTTACAGGAATTTACAGTGATGCCAAATGGAGAAGTAACGCATTTTGAATACACGCCACAAACTGCCATGACAAATCAAATTGGAGATTACAATTTAACGTTAAATTCCTTCAGCAATTCTGATTCCATGGTAAAAGCAGAAACACTGGCATTCAACGATGGTAGAAGAAATTACGTCGAAGAAGAAGTGACCGAAAGTAAAACTCACACGTGCAGTCATTGTGGCGTCAGTTTTAGTCGGGCAAATGCCCTGGCTTCTCACGAGAAGATACACAATTCCAAAAACTGGACGACGCCGATTGAATGCGAGTATTGCGACAAACAATTTCAGGATGGAAACCACTTGGCGACGCATCAGCAGACTTGTGCGAAGAGAATGATGCAGAACAACATCGAACAAGGATTGCCAAACAGCAAATGGGGCAAACATGCTTGTTCCGAGTGTGGAAAGAAATTCACTACCAAACAAAAAATGTTTAGACATCAGTGGATTCACAGGTAGAGTCACATTTAGAATCTTGAAAAGTAATTTGAACTTCTAGAAAGTTTTTTAAGTATTACAATTTTTAAATTCTATTTACAGGAAGAAAACGCATTCCTGTGAAGTTTGCGGATCACAGTTTGAAAAGCAGAATCAATTAGACGAGCACAGACTCTCTGCACATCCGGGCGATTCTCCCTTCACTTGCAACGAGTGTGGTAAGAGTTTCGTGTCTCGACAAGGTCTTTGGGAACACGGACGGATGCACGCTGGAAGTCCTGCTCACTTCCAATGCGATGCTTGCTCGAAGACCTTCTCTTCTCGCCAAGGTTACTTAATCCACCATCGAACGCATACCGGAGAGCGACCCTACGGTTGTAAATTCTGTTGGAAGGCTTTCCGAGATGGTGGTACGTTACGAAAACACGAACGGATTCACACAGGAGAAAGACCCCACGTTTGTCCTCTTTGCTCGAGGGCTTTTAACCAAAAAGTGGTCTTGAGAGAGCACGTGAGATGGGTTCATGCCGCTGGGAAAAACGAAACTGGAATCACCGGACCTCCTTTTCCTTGTCCACTTTGCGGAGCGATAAATCAGGATCGTGACGAACTCTGTGCGCATATCGTTAAGCACTCGGATCAGATGATTGCAGAGGCGAAAGCGAAAACTAACAATAATGCTCCGAAAGCAAAGCCTGCGAAGAAAAAATCTAAACCGGGATCGACCTCGAAAATACAAGAAGAAAGTTTGATCTCAAGGTCGGAAGAAAATGAGGCTTTATTATCGATAACCGACTCTTCGATCAAGTCTGATGACATACAGATTATAGAGGGACAAGGCGAGGCTCAATTCCAAGAAGAAGATGGTGAAGTTCATTCTAAACAGGTTAATCATAGTATATCGATAAAACACGACTCGGCTAAACCAGGAAGTAATATTCAAGCCGTTACCACTTCAAGACCCAATCAAATCGGTACTGTGCATTTAATTCCGTATTCAAAAGTCAACAACACCTTGCAGATTCTTTCCAATAAGCAGAACAATACTTTGCACTTGATATCGAAGCAGAACGAAAGTTCGCCTGTTTTGGCAATTCCAAATCCTCAGGGTACTGAGAATTTTTCAAGTCAAATTGCTCACATTACTAATTCTGATTTGCCTATGGATATGGTAACACATTCGGAGAAAGAGAATCAGAGTTTAAAATCACAAGGAGATGCTCAAGCGATTTTGATGCACGATGAACAAATGAAAAGTGCTACTATTCATGAAGTTCAGTATGATAGTGATGATGGCGAAGAATTGGTGTGTGGAATTTGCGGGGAAGATTTTGATGATAAAAATATACTCATGGAGCACGTGAAGATTCACATTTAATTCAATATTTCCTATCACTGTGCAAGAATGTGATATTTTAAATTTTAAAGCGACTCGAATCTAATTTCTAAAACGAAATTTGAAAATTTCTAATTCAACTTAGGGTGATTTTGAAAATTAATTAATTAGCGAATTATTTGAATTATAAATATTACATTTGAAAAGAATACCAATTTTATTCTCTTCGAAAGTAATTGTTTTAAATCAACAAAATTGTTTCATATGGTGGTTTAAAAATTTAAGACAAAGCAAAAGGCGTGTTTCTGAAACGGACACAAGAAAAGAATTTAATTTCTAAGTGTGATCCCAATAATTGTAGATTATTACGTTTAATTGTTTCTTTAAGCTTAAACGACTGTTGAGTAAAATCATTGTTGAATTTTCCACTTTCATTATGTTGTCTCAAAAGTCACCAAAGTATTTCATCGTCGAAATATGTATAGGTGCTGTTGTCTTCATGTAATGATTTTTTCTACAAGCTATTGTAGAAATATATACCTATCTAATAAAATTATAGTAATCAGAATTCCTTATGTCACTTCAAAATGTTAAGTTAGAATAAGATTTGTATATTGTACGAAGGTAGAATATAAATGTATTTAAAAAAACATATCGAAGAAAGTAAGTACCATGCACAAAAGATTGCTTTCAAAAACCAAAACCAAAAACCCACTTTTAGTCGCATGTAAATGTAAATTTATTACATATCTTATTACGTTTTGGGAAAAGTTGAAAAAAAATTCCTCCTTTGTGTCCGAATGTTTGATAACGCATGTAAATTTTTTACCATAAGGGATGAAAATTCTTAAATGACGATGGAAAGATATTGAAAAAAAATTTCAACGTGTTTTTAAAAATAAATGCAAAAGGCCAATTGATACTGCTCGCTCTGTTGCTGCGGTACTGCTTGGCTACTGCTTGGCTACTACTCGACGACCGTGCCTCCCTCTCTACCCTCGGACCCGCGCAACTACTGAATGCCACCGGATGAAATTCTAGGAATATCTTAAACCGGGATTCGAGTATATTATGTATTTTTTATTAGGACGTAATCCTTGAATTTAACTATTCATTGTAGTTTATTCAAATAAGTATCTAAGTTAAAGGCACTTTTTATTTTTGATTATTTCTATTTATTGTTCTCTATTTTTAATAGAGACTAATTTCCACGTTTTGGGAAAAGTTGAAAAAAAATTCCTCCTTTGTGTCCGAATGTTTGATAAGCATCGATTTTAAAAAATATTTAAGTCATAACATATTGCAAAATCATATTTTTTGAAGTTAAAAATAAATTCGAATTTCAAATTTACTGCGGGATTACAAACATGTTTTGACTTTTATCAAAACTACACATGTGTTTACATTCCACAACATTTTTCATCTTTTGACGAAAGTATTTTGACAACTTGTGTTTTGACAATGATATAAGCTTCATATTAAAAAACTAGTGAAAAGTGACAGTTTCATAAATTTAGCAGGACTACTGAATGTGCGAATCTCTTCAAAAAATTGCAAAAAGGTATGAAAAATTATTTTGGTCTTTCTAACCTCTCAACGACGGTGGTCGTTTGAGTGACTATTGTGCCTATAGTGCTGTATTTTATTAAAATTATGCATTCTGATTAATTGGCTGCTAAATAAAATTTGATTTACATCCAGTATTTTATTGTAATAACTCTATAACCGAGATAAAGGAAAGCCTCGTGGTCGCGTCGTGAAACATAACCTCAAAATAGAAGTAAACACGCCGATTTCGGCGAACGTTTGGCAGTCGAAAAAAACTTATTTTACCTAAATAAACGGTTTCAAAAGCTACAGTAATTTAAATAATTGATAAATGAACCTAAAGCAATCATCACTGATATTGTGATGACACAGGATTAGCATATTTGTTGGGTATATCGAATTTTTACTCCAAAATGCCTACTTGGAATCAGATACAAGCTCAACTCCGGAATCCAAACAACCCGGTTGTATTTTTCGACGTGTCTGTGGGGACCACTGAGATTGGACGCATGATTTTTGAGCTCTTCGAAGATGTTTGTCCCAAAACGTCAGAAAACTTTCGTCAGTTTTGCACCGGAGAGTACAGAAAGGATGGGGCACCTCTTGGATTTAAAGGTGCGATCTTCCACCGTGTAATAAAGGACTTCATGATCCAGGGAGGAGATTTCGTTAATGGAGATGGAACTGGTGTGATAAGCATCTACGGGGGAGGAACATTCTCAGACGAAAACTTTACTCTGAAGCATGATTCACCAGGTTTATTGTCGATGGCAAACAGTGGGAAGGACACAAATGGGTGCCAGTTCTTTATCACTTGTGCTAAGTGCAATTTCCTGGATGGAAAGCACGTCGTATTTGGCAGAGTGATCGATGGACTTCTGGTGATGAGGAAAGTGGAAAATGTACCCACAGGACCAAATAATAAACCTAAGATTCCTGTGACGATTTCTCAATGTGGACAGATGTAACGTTTGTACCTTGATATAGGATATTTTTATTAAAAACTAATTTAATACCTTACAGTTTGTTTTCTTTATTTTTACTTTCTTCATATTAATTTGTATCTTTTTTGTTCATTTCTCACAAATAGAGGATTAAAGTAACTAAAGTTTTTATTATTGCCCCAATTTTTAGAAGCGATCTAATTTGAAATTTAAAATTAATCTTATTTTAAAATACCCATTTAAATTTAAATTCATTTAAATTGAGAAACACTTGAATTTATAAATCTTTAAAATTTTTTGTACAGAACTTCGTTAAAAATTGAAATGTTACTCAAAATTTTAAGTTACATGCGTAATTTTTATGTTGTTCAAATTGTAGGAATTACAGAATTTAATTTTTGTTTGAAGCTCAAGGTGTTTTCTCTAATTAAAAATGCGGTATTCTAAGTTCCTCTGAGGAAACTATCGATTATATTTTGCTCCAGGCTTAGTGGTAATTTGCTATTACCCTGAAATTAAAACTAGATTACTTAATTATCTTGCTTCCACCTACTATTTTGACGCAAAAACGGAGTGATTATTTTTACACTTGATCCTCCTTAAGTACAATCACGTGGGAGTGCGATATATATTTAGAAAAGTTTTCCTTTTGAATCCTTTCTAATGAACTTAATTAAACTACGCATTGACGTTTTATCTCAATCCATAATTATCTGAAAATACGATAATATGCTTTTCAGATAATTATGGATTTTTTAAGATTTCTAGAAATGCACAATCTTATTTCGAACCCCATAAAAGGCTTAAAGTCTACAATTCATTGCTCAATTTTTGTATCTTATTTACAGACCTTTTTTATTTGAACATTACATATAATAATAACATTCTATTAAATTACAAAGGACTGCCTAAAACATTCATACATTTTTATAATATTGGTGGAATGTAAAGGCGATAAATTAATAGTAAACATACGTATTTGAACTTCGACTTTTTTTTATCACTCTTAGAAGACATTGTGATATTTTGTCATTTTTATTTAGTTCGAAAGTTGAATTTTATCTTTTTACAAAAATTGTACAATTAGAATCAAGAGTATGCTAACTTGAATTGCATTTTTCCTTTATGACATGCAGTTAGTTACATTTTAAAATTTAATATTTTAATATCTAAAGTATAAATTCTATTGACTATCTTTCATATTGAATTATGAATTGATATTGATTATTTTTTTATGATTCATTGAACTTTTTATTTTGATAGGGGGTCACACCTTGAAATTGCCTCTATCTAAATTGTTTACAAAATTACTTAGAACTTGTTATTGAAATTTTTATTTTAAAGTACAATCTCTGCCACCAATGTTGCACACTACGGCATTATTCGACCCTTAAAGCTAAAATCGTTCTTAGCTCAATTTTAAGCTCTTATTTTGTCTACCATAATTTACTTTTTTGTACAATTACAGTTTTTTTCGACTCTTATTTACACTTGACTTGTCAAGAAAATTTACTAAACTCCTGCCCCACCACGATTTAGCAATTCCCACACTGTTTTATTACTTTATCCACTTAAACTACATTCCAATAGTTCACACTCCAGTTTTTCTAATTTCACTAACCGGGCGAACAATACATTCGATTCTCCTCAAGATCTAAGACTTATCTCTAGATCAAAACCTCAGATTGTCCAGAAAATTGTCCTGAGGGTCCTTGAATTTCGTTCGCTTTCCGGTTGTCGGGGGCCTCAGCTCACGGCATCGAAAGTAACTGATCCCTTTTCTTGGGCACCGTGAGCTGAACCTCGGTCTACCGACTGTCACAGAAAACATCCTCTTCAATGGTCTCAACAGGTCGGTGATCCTCAACCACCATAATAGGTGTAGCTCCATCGTGAAGACTCGTTTTCGACATAGATCTTCTGTACGCAGCTCTGGAAACACTCCTCGTAAAACTGAATTTTCTCACCAGCTTCTTGTCCAAAGGCGCTGGACTCTTAGGACTCTTTGCCATGAATTCCTCATCGCCTTCGTAGTGCGCTAACAACACCTCTGCTGCATGTTCTTGGATAACATCAACTGCAAAGTCAATATCGTGATCTGTCGCGTCTTCCTTCACAACACAGAATCTCAAAGTGTATTTATTCATCACCCTTGAGGGGATCATGTGCAGCTTCCCCGAGGCATTGATGTTTGCCAGAAGCTCCTGGTTGATCTCGTCACTCTCCTTCATCCTGAAGCATACCAGTCCCACCATCACTTCATTCAGAACCTCGAACCTCTTGTCCCTCTTGATCTTCGATTCAAATCTCTTCGCCAGTTTAATATGATTTCTTATATAATTCTGCAACCCATTTATGCCATAAGATCTCATCACGAACCACAGTTTCAGGGCCCGGAATCGTCTGCTAAGTGGAATCCCCCAGTGGCGATAGTCTATCGATTCTCCGGAGTTGGCGTGCTGGAGATAAAGAGGATCGACAACCATGGCAGAAGTCAGTTTGACTCGATCCCTCACCCAAAGACAGGAGCAATCAAAGCTCACCAAGAGCCACTTGTTTGGATTTGTGTTGAAGGAATCTGCGTGCTCGATGCCAGCCATCAGAGGTCTCAACTCTGGACAAATGAAAGCGCTTCCTGCATAGGCTCCATCGACGTGAAGCCAGATTCCTGAGTATTTTTTACAAACTGGTCCGATTTCGACGAGATTGTCAAAGGAACAGCAACCGGTGGATCCCAGGGTTGTGGAGACGAAGAAAGGTACTAGACCATTCGCAGTGTCTTCTCGGATCGCTGATTCTAATCTTTTTCCCCGAAGACGACATTTTTCGTCTGGCTCGAGGACTCTGAGTTTTACGAAGCTAATCATGGCTGCTTTTTCCACACAGGAGTGAGATTCGGTGGAACAGTAGGCCACTAGTCTTGGTAGGAAGGCTGAGTCTTCAGTGCTGGGGTCTTGCTCTTTTAACATTCTGATTATCTGGGTTCGAGCTGCCAGCATTGAGACAAGGATGCATTCGGAAGCTGAGCCTTGGATCACTCCACCACCTTTTGCAGACTCATTTTCTGTGAGGAATTCTGCCGGTAGATTGATGGCCTTGGCGAACCAGTCGAGGACGATTGTTTCTAGTTCTGTGCAGGCTGGACTCGCAGCCCATGAAAATCCAATGCAGCCGATTGCGTCGGATAACATGTCACCCAGAATTGAAGGGAAGGAGTTCCCAGATGGAAAGTAGGCGTGGAAACGTGGATGCTGCCAGTGTGTAATCTATAAAAAAGGGTAAAAGTTCTAGTCAAAGGGTTTTTTGTGAAAAAGTCGTAGGTTGGGTTTATATTAGACTTGATTTTTTTTTCATTAATTAATGCTCCAATTCTATAATATGAAAAAATGAAAAACCAGTTTTATTTTGAAAATAATTAGCAAAAAAAACTGAAAGTGTTATGAAAGCATTTTTTTTCAACTAGAGAAACTTTAATTCATTTATTTATAAATTTTGGCACGTCTGGAGAGAATATTAAATTTAAAAACCCACACTTTTGACGTGAATAGAATGTAGAAATAAAAAAATAAGATTTTTAAATATGAAGGAACTTTTCATACATTTTTACATTCTAGTTTATTTATTTGAAAAATAAATAAATATTAAATAATAAATACTCAACAGTTCTGTAAAATGCGTTTTGTTCTTTGATATCACACCACGTTGGTAGCTCTTTGTTTCTTAAATTCTGAAACGTCTGACGAACAACACAGTGATTATTTCAATAATTATAGTCTATTGTAACGATGGAGTGTTGTATTGGAAAATATTGAATTTCCGGATATAAAAGAGGATATCGAGTAGGATTCAGATTGCTTTTTGTAAAGCTTTTAGAGCAAAGTTTCATATGCAAGACAAATTTAAAAAAGGCAATAGAGATATCAAAAAGTATTTTTTGCCGGATCCAGTCAACTTGTACACATGTAATATTTTACTCTTAATAAAGTTAATAGACTCGCTTCAAAATATTTGATATCTAAAACTATTATATTTCAGATATTTATTCAGATATATAAACGAACTTTTTTTCTATAACAGCATGACTTATGAACAATTTCACGCTTGTTCATCAAAATTTAAAAATAAATGGTTGGAATAAAATAGGAATTAGGAAACTTACCCCGGGCATTATTTTACATTCGACATCCCTCATGATGGCGTCCCATGATTCTGATTTTGTGGGTGCTTCGTTGGGTAAAAGAGGCCTTAAATAACCGGGATCGACGTTCGCTGTTACTCGTTTACCCTCCAGGGTTCGAAGATATTCACAAATATACTCCACCATTTCTTTTCCACGAACACGAAACTCCTCGATATTCATGATAATTTTGCTAAAGTGTTGTAAGAAATTTAATTTATATACCAAAATACGAGTTGCAAGAAAATTCTAATCACTGGATTCTAATTTATTAATAAAATAACTTGACCTCGAAGAGTAACAAAATTTGTATCAAAGTTTGAAATTCTAATTTGTTAATAAAATAACTTCTTGACCTCGATAAATAAAAAAATTTCGATCAAAGACTCGAACTTATTTAATGTTTAAAGGCTTTTTAAATTTAAACTATGCTGAACGAGATTTCAAGAAAGGTAGCTTTACTCACTTTCAGATTTTTTATCATGGAATAAATCGAGACACTCAAACAAAAAAATCCGAAGATATTGTTTTATGGTTTTTATATCGTAGAAGCTCTTAAATTAAAAATTAATTCGCAATCGATTTTGAAAGGCTGCATGCGGGTTTGGGTACTTGATTCAAACTCAGCGCAACTTTCCCGAACAGGATTCTACGAGAGACTATACTCACCTCAACGGCGCAAGTCGGTTTTATGCGCCGTTATACCTTTTCTTTGCTGTTCACGCAGAAAAATTCTTATATTTAACAGGCTTGTGACACTTAGAAAAATTTTTAGAAAATCGATTCAAAATTTTTTTACCATTTTTAAACGTATTTAATTTTTTTTAAATAATTTTAAAATTATCTTTGATGAAAGTCCTTAAGGTCCATGAATGGTCGAGTTCTTTTATAGAGATATTTTTTCATCAATGCCAGGTCAAGGGAGTGCAAATTATTCTATAGAATATTCTGGCTTCAATATTCTTATTAAATCTTAATTGGTTTAGCTAGAGGCCTCATTTACAATTCTAAATTTTTCCAGAATTTTTCAGCATTTTCTAGATTTTCTAGAAAATTTTTAAATCTTCCAAAGAGTTCCAAACTCTTCTAGTCTTATAGGATTTTCAAAAATCTACAAAAGATTTCCAAAATATTTTAGACTCTATTAAAGTCTTTTAAAATCTTCTGGAATTTTCTAGTCTAGGAATTTTTGGTCTTCTAGAATCTTAAAAAATTCTCCACATTCTTATTAACTTTTAATTCGTTTAATTAGGCGCCTTATTTCCAAGTCGTTGAACAATTGTTTAAACATGTTTCTTCATTTTGGTCTAGTTTGAAAAATTTGTTTTGCAGTTTGAAACATGGTAGGTATTAATTATTTTTAGCTTTAGCAATGAGATTTAAGTTTGAAGAGGCAAAAATAGAATTTGTGTTTTTGAAATGATTTGTTGATTAATTAGACGTTTGTGAGTTAGATTTTCTGTTTGAAATTTTTTGAATTAAAATCAGCTCTCTCTCTCTCTCTCTCTCTCTCTCTCTCTCTCTCTCTCTCTCTCTCTCTTGTAGTTAGCATTGATGAAGTTTGTAGAATAGTATATGGAGAGTGACCATCTATGTCATAATATTTGTGTATGTACATGGGGTCGCTGCTTGAATAAACGAGCATCGGACCAGCGCCAATACCGTATGGGGGTAAATTCCCCTCTATTTATAAATAGATATTTACTCTTCACCTACATTTGCAACACTTGGTTGAAGCTTCGAACAGGAGACAGGTCACCGCTCAATCTCTGCGACACCCGTACATTTTTCTTCCTTTCGATATTTTTCACCCCTTCTGTTGCAATTATGTACCAACAAGTACATTCTTTTTACCCGACGTTTCATTTCCTACACTTGACTTTTACACTCCTACACTCAAAAAAATTGATGACATTGTATTTAGACAAATCTTATGTTTGATGAAAAATCGAATAAAGCGATCTGGTGATTCAAAAATGAGTCCAAGTCCCAATTTTAATCCAACAATCAGTATTAGAGGCACTTTTTGGTCAGCCAATTCCTTTTAGTTTTTTTACTCTCCCATTATCATATGAGAAGGTATTGGTTTTATTTTATTTTTTGTTTTAGGCGACTAAGAATCATTCTTTTTGGAAAATTTATTTCGTGAACAGTTTAGTTTAGTTCATACGAATTAGAAGAGATTTAGCCAATTTTTTGTCAGCCATTCAGTAGTATAATGGCTTTTGTCAGGCAATGAATCCAAATGGAGCTTCTAATTGTAAGAAACAAAAATTATTACAGTAATGACTCAGAAATTCATGTCACAAACCCTTTTCTAAATTACTTGTATTATTGCTTTTTTGAGTTTCAATAAGATTTACGATTTTTATTTTATTAATTTATTATTAGATATAAACTATTATTAATCCACTGTGAGATTCAAAGGATGAGAACTTAAAACGAAATTCTTTCACTTTATTTTAAATAATCCACAGCTTTACAAATAAAACATTCTATGAGGTGGAATATATTTAAATTGCTAAAAGTTATAATGCCAAATGGAATGAACTACATACTAGGATGTGAATTGAACAAGTTTCTATTAAAACTTGTTTAAAATTAAGAATAATAAATCTTCAAAATCTTCATTTCCCTTTTCACAATCTAATTACAAGCTATAAACTTAAACAAATTTTTATTATTTATTCATATAAAGTAGCTTTGATCTCATTAATAAAATTAAACTCGTTAAACTCATATCTATTTTTTTTCCATATTTTCGATTCATTCAAGGACTTCCTTTTTATCTACTCTTGTCTTACTTCCTGAAGTGACTGAAAGTCTTTCAAGTCATCTTTGGTATTGAAGAATCATAATTGCAAAGTATTTAAACAATTTCTTAAAATTCGTCGAAAGCTTTGATAGTCGTAGAGTCTTTTTTAAATACTTGATCCTTGGTGAAGCGAATTGAGCGTCGCAAGATGAATCCATGGATGAAAAATTGGCGAACATCTTGGATCAAGACTATAATTTCATTCATGATTAGTCAAGTGCTCGATGTTAATTTTTATTTTGAATTTCTTTAAGATTGAGCTTCTTTTTTGCATTACGCTCGACCATTTGGTGACCTTCCACGAGAAGGTGAAACGGACGGAGAAGGTTCAGGACTGCCACCATTACTACTTCCTCGACGACTTCCGGTTCCTCCAGTTTTTAGTCTCACCATCGTGTCCAAATGGCGAAACCTATAAAAAAGTCAATTCGAAATCCTCTGCCTATTTTATATTTTACAATAAACAAATTAAAAAATTTTGTAAAAGTTAGACTCGAAATTTTGTGCACAGCTTTTCAAATCTTTGAGGAATTACACTGTATCGTATAGATAAAAGTTTCTAATTTTACAAATAAAATAAAAAGAATAGACTTAATTTTTCAATACTCTACTTTTCGAAAATCCCCCACCTGAGAGATAGTTCACTCGTATCAGCAGCATCCTTCGCTTGCATGAGATAGGCCAGTGGCCAGGAAATCCAGGAACGTCTGAAAAAAATTAGATATAGAATTTTTTATCCATCTTTATAAATTTACTTTACTATTTCTTGAATTTAAATTATCAAATCATGATTTTAAAAGAATAGTTTCCTTACGCGGGGTTTGGATTAGAACCTATTCCACCAATAGTAGCCTGGGTATCAAGCTTGGCAGTTCTATTTGGTGTTTTAGTAAATCCTGGTTGAATGGCTGGATCAGAAACCATTCGTACGAAAAAGGCCCTTCTCTGCTCCAAAGTAGCCTTCCTCTTCTTTTCTCTAATATCAGCCAGTTCGTCCATAACATCCTACAAAAAACGTACATAATCTATTAGAATTATTTTAATTTTTTTATTTGATTATATACTATTAATTATTTTATTGTAAATTATTCTGTCTCACAACTTCCAGATAAAAGTCAGGGAATTCGGTTGGTCAGGGAAAAATCAGAGGAATGTCGGGGAATTTTTTTAAAAGTTAGGGAAATTTTTTCTCATTGGAAAAAACTGGAAGCAATATTTTTTAATATAATTTTATGTCATTTTAAAAAAATATTATACACCTCTAATTTTTTATTATACGGAAAAACAAAAACTTATGAAAGAAAAAAGTCAGGGGAAATAAAATTACCTTAGATTCTAGTAGTTCTGATAGATAATCAGTGATAACACTCCACGCAGTGTCTGATAAAAACAAAAAATTTTCAGTAACAAGGATTATAATTATTTATTATCAGGCAAGAATTATTAGTTTATGTAGACCAGAATTTCTATACAAATATTTTTTCGAAAAAATTACTTTTTCCATTTTATAAATTAAGAACAGATTCTCTACTTTATAAAAATTCTTGTTTTTAATGGTGAAATATTATTAAATTTATAAAAAATAATATATTTGGAGCTTACAAGTTTGTCTAGTTTTGAATTGAAAAAATAATTTTTTGAAATTAACTTAGAATATTTAGAAATAGCAGATGCATTACCAACATCATCGTTCATAGCATTTGGAGCTGCAAGAGCAAATCGAATCGTGTATCTTTGATTAACCCTTGCTGGAATCATGTGTATTTTTCCAGAATCATTAATTGTACTCAAAAGTTTTTGATTTAATTTATCAGATCCCTTGGCTCGAAAACACACCAGGCCCAGCTACAAAATATTTCAGAAACTTAAGTCGATTAATTAGAAATTTATTACAAAATAAAGATAAAGTCTGTTTTTAGTTTTTTTTTTGTTGAAAATATTTAATTCGTTTGAAGCTAATTATTAACTTCTGAAAAATATTTTTATTGGTTTGGGAATTTTATAAATATAAAATACTTACTACAACTTCATTGCAGACTTCGAATCTTGTGTCTTTTTTAACGTGGGATTCGAAACGTTTTGCAAGTTGAACATGATTACGAATATAAGCTTGCAGTCCAGAAATGCCGTAACTTCTGATGACGAACCATAATTTCAGTGATCGAAATCGCCTACTCAGGGGTATACTCCAATGTCTGTGAAATAAGAAAAATTAATGTAATCCCAGAATATTGTAACTTGTTAAAGTTATCCCAGCCTTTGTAACTTGTTAAAATTCTCATAAATTTTTTTTACAAGCTTCTAGAATCTATGAAATATTTTAGAAACTTCTAGAATAATTCAATACTCGTCAAAAGTCTTCTAAAATGTTTTAGACTCTTCCATAATTTTCTAGATTTTCCAGAATTTTTTAGAATATACCAAAGAGTTTCAGAGACTTCCATATTCCTCTGATGTCTCTTAGAATCCTCGAAAGTCTATACCAAAGATTGCCAAAATCTTTTAGAATCTTTTAAAATCCACTGCAATTTTCTAGGGTCTTCTTAACTAATTTCTAAACAATTCCAGAATATTCTACAATTTTCAAGAGTCTTGGGGATTTTTCCTTAACCTTCTAGACTTTTTCACAGTCTTCTTAAATTTTCTAATCTTGAAAAATCCCTCAAAACTTGTTAAAATTCTCTACAATATTCTGGATTATTCCAGAATATTTTTGACTATTATATTTTGGAATATTCTGGGCTTTTTCAGAATATTTTAGAATCCACGAAAATCTTATGAATTCTTCCATAACATTTTCAGATGATTCTGGAGGATTCTATCAGATTCTCTCAGAATCTGATAGAATCAGAAAATAGGGGGTTCTTTTTAAGAAAGAATCTGATAGAATCTTCCAGAATATGCGAAAATCTTTTTTGTTTATTTTGGTAAAAAGAACCCCCTATTTTCTAATATTTATATTGGATATCATGGAATATTGAAATTCAAATATCAGATGCCTACAAAAAATTGATTAATTACCAGCTGCAATAAATTATCTAATTTATTATATTACCTGTAATCAATGGCTGTGTCAGCGTGGGTATGCTGAAGGTAAAGAGGGTCGACGACTAGGGCACTCGTTAGTTTAAACCTGTCTCGTACCCAAAGACAGGAGCAATCGAAATTCGTTAGTAGAAACTTGTTAGGATTTGTGTTAAATGAGTCGGCATAATCAATACCTTCCATCAGGTACTTTAATTCAGGACAAATAAAAGCATTTCCTGCATAGGCTGCATCAACGTGTAACCAAATCTAAATTAAAAAATATTTTACATTTTAATTATTTTCACTTATAGGTATAAATCGATAAATAAAATTAGATTAATTTTATTTTGTTCGTAAAATAAAATATATTTTTCGTCATTTCGGCATTTTCATTTGGCTTTTTCTCGATCTCATGACAAAAAGCACTGTATTTGCCATGTCCAAACGAAAATTTTGGCTCGAGCAATTAAATCCCTCGGCTTCGCCTCGTGATTTAAACTACGCTCTCACCAAAATTTGCGTCTAAACTTGGCGAATAATGTACTATTGTTAATAAAATAAAATAAATTCTTTTGCCTTATATCGTTTGGAATTATAATTTTTCATCTAATTAGACTCACTCCAGGATATTTTTTGCAGACAGGTCCAATTTCTTTTAAATTATCAAAAGATACACAGGCAGTTGTACCGAGAGTCGTAGAAACAAAAAATGGCACGTTTCCCTCTGCAACATCAGCTTCGATTGCCTGAAATGAAAATATTTGACATTAATTTGAGAATTTATTTCAGCGAATTTTTGTCCTTAAATGAAAATTCAAGGCCTCAATTTTAATTAAATTGAATTATGTTGATTAAATTGAAGCTTTTGACTCGAGCTAAGCAGCCTCATTTTTCATTTTGACTTTATTAATAGTCATTAAAAAAATAACCTGTCGTAAAGTTTCTCCCCTTAGGACACTTTTTTCATCAGGTTCCAAGATTCTCAGCTTGACGAAGCATATCATAGCGTCTTTTTCGACACAACTATGACTTTCACGACTACAGTAGGCCATTAACTTTCCAAGCAGAGCAGTTTCGTCTAAATGCGAATGAGCTGGAGATTCCTTAAGTCTAGCGATGGCTTGTGCTCTTGCAGCCAACATGCAAACTAATATACATTCTGAGGCTGAGCCCTAAAAATAATATATTTTTTTTTTCTTTTCAATAATATCCCTTATTAATATTATTTTATATAATTTTTAATTGAAACATTTCTGAAAATGAAATTCACCTGTATTACACCACCACCTCTGCTTTCCTCGTTGAAATACATAAAGTCATTTGGCAGGCCAATAGCTGTTCCTTTAAAATTAACAAAAAAACATGAATACTTAGGTCTTATGTATCTATCAGGGTGAGTAAAAAAAAATTATTAAAAAACGCAGAGTTTTGGCAAAATAGTGAATATATATATTTTTTTGTAAATCTGCATAATATGGTTCATTTTTTAAAACCAATCAGATTTTTTGTTTAAGTTTATCTTGAAGAAAATAAGTTTTATTTATTTAATCTTCAACATTAATGCACAGTAAACGTTTACTATGCTATATATAAACTTTAATAGTATCGTCTGGATTGTAACGAGTACTTTACATTTTGAGAAACAGTATTGTTTTTAATGGCTTGGAAGATATTGTTTCAAGGTTCTCCCAAGGCCTCTGAATATTTTTTCTTTGAGAATTTAATAGCAATGCACAACCCTCTGATTAAAAAAAATTCTCTCCTTCTGTTCTTTCATTAATTAAACACTGAAAAAAATTGTTTAGCTGTCCCAGCTAGACGTTTAGCTGGATTTTGTCTTCTAAATATATCTAGATTTCTAGATAGCAAAATTTAGCTAAAACAGCTAGATATTTAAGTAACTCAGCTAGAAATTTAGGTAACATAGCTATATTTTCGTAGAAGACGAAATCCAGCTAAACGTATAGCTGGGACAGCTAAACCATTTTTTTCAGTGAATATGTAGTTAGAAATAGATTTTTTTTACTTTTCAATTCCTAATAATATTTAAATATTAGTAAAAATTATATTTAAAAAATTATTAGGTAATATTTTCAAAATATTTCTTTATTAATCTTAAGTTAAATATTGACCTTACCGAACCAATCACAAACTATGGTCTCCAATTCCGTGCAAGCAGGGCTGGCAGCCTGAAATAAATTGAATGAAGATTGAGCAAATAGTTTTCAAGGAATCCATCATGTTTAGACGCATTTGTTATTTATTTCACCGAATATTATTATTTAATAACGATTTATTAATTAATTTAATTTAGAAAATTAAATTTTGCAGCCAAATTGAATGAAACGATATTTATAATATAATTTATTATCTTATTTATTATACTAGTTATTGGAAACTGTGATTCATTAATTATTAATCATTCCTTTTTTTTAAACAAAAAATTGAAGTTTGAAATAGGGTTTTTTTATTCAAAAACTCGAATTGAATCAAAGTTTTCGTACCACTTTCTTATATTAGATAATTAATTATATTTATTATTGCTAAAATATTCGAAATTGAATTGTGATATTGATCTTACCCATGAAAATCCGATACATCCAATAGCATCTGATAACATGTCACCAAGAATGGAAGGAAAGGAATTTCCAGCAGGAAAGTACGCATGAAATCTGGGATGCTGCCAGTGCGTAATCTGATGGGACAATTTACATCTCAACTATTTCTACTTGTAGTTCTAAAGTAGTAATGAAGTTGCACGAGATGCAGAGAATAACAATTTACTTGATTGTTCCTGATTACCAGGCATTATTTTCTTTTATACGCTATAAAGCTTTTTAACGGCTAACTTATTTGACTCCATTATATTGTAAATTCACAATATTCTCCAACTTTCAATCGGTTTTTTAACCAAAATTAAAAGATAAAAACTGACAATTTTTTGGTGATACTTTTTTATTTACAGAATATACTTCCAGAATATTTTTTGATTCTAAAAATCTCAACAATAAAATTGTTAATTTAATGAAAAATTTCTGTTTTAAAATTGTTGCCGTACAATCTTCAAATACTAAGTTTCCTGTTTATTGTTCTAAACTTTGGAAAGAATGTTAAGACTTAATTTCAGTAAAATGTTATTCTCTAAAATGAAATTATCTTTTGCATTATTTCATAAACATTAGGGCGGGTCGAAAATATCGAGTTGTAACCAAATTTCCTATATTAAAAAAAAGTTGCTTTTTATAATCAGGATGACTTAATAATTTGACTTAATAATTAAAAGTTGCTTTTTATAATCAGGATGACTTAATAATTTCAAATTTCAAGCTCGAGGTGACCAAAAAAAATTGTACAGACATCCTGATTAGAAAATGCATTTTTTTTCATATAGGGAATTTGATTGGTCAAAATTAGATTCTTTCAGTCTGTCCTGATAAAGAAATCTACTTAGAAATATCATACAGGAAGTTCAAAGTGTTAAAATTTACTGTACAATCAACAGTGTACAGAAACTGTTGTCTAAAATTTTGTGTGCTTTTATTAGTGACTTGATCAATATCAGGAATCACAGTGGTTCAGTAGTTATATTTTATGGAAAATAGGAGATTTCTTTTTAAATAGGGGGGGAAGTCTTTTTTCTCTTGAATCTTAAAAAATCTTTAGAATCTTATATTCCTGTCTAGAATCTAATAAAACACTAAACTTTCAGAATCATTGGAATTTTCTACCATTTTCTAAAATCCTTCATGATTTCTGGACTTTTCGACAAACTTATAATCTTCTATCTAAAACATTTTTAATTTTCAATAAACTTGTAGATTCATTAAATCGTTTGAAATCCCAGAAAATCCTCTATAATCTCTTAGAGCCTTTTTGAGTCTTCTAAAATCTTACATAAACTTCTAAAATCTTCTAGTCTCTTATAGACTTTTTTTTGTAAGACTCGAAAAGTCTACAGAATTTAAAGATGATTCTGAAAACAGTACAGAAGATTCTTCAGGTTGATTAGTCTTTTGTAGACTTGAGAGTAAATGATTCTACAGAATTATGAAAATCCTAATGGAGTTTAGAAGATTCTGGAAGAATCTAATATATTTTGTAGAATATTTAAGAATTTTGGAATATTATTTAAGAGTTTATAAGATTATTAAAGGGGACCCCAGAATATTCTAGAACAGTTTCAAATATTTTGACGAATTTTTAAGAATTTCAAATAAATTTTAAAGAATCTGGAGTTTTTTAAGAGAATTTAGGAGTCTTTCGTAGATTTTGGAAATGATGGGAAATTTTAGAAAACATTGAAAAAGTTTTTGAGTGTCGTAAGTTTCTATTTCTCATAATTCTTGAAAAATTATTCGGAACTATGAATAAGAAAAGGGAATAAAGGAAGAAAACTCTCAAAGAAAGGAATTTAGGGGATTTTAAGAATAATAGGGGAAGAAAGATGGAAATTGGGAAAATAGGAAAAAAGGGGGAATACGGGACTTGCTGGGATCCCTGCAATATTTTAAAAGCCAAATGAATTCTTCGAGTCAATTAAGAATAAATAATAATTTTTTTCACTTTATATTTCCAGGTTTGCTACAAGACCTGGAAAGCCTGGAAGTGTCATAAAATTTTGAAAAAATTCTGGAAAACCTGGAAAAGTTGTGGAATTTTCAAAAAATGACTGGAATTTTTTTAGCAGGACCTCTTTTAAGGGGTCTGACCAGCCAGACCGCTCGAAAAATAGGCTTATTCTAAAAACATCTGTAAACTGGAAAATGTGAGATTGAATTTATTAATTTTTAGATGCTTGGTAGTTCATGGTTTCATGAACGTATCTTATAAATTTTATTTTAAAATCTCAAAAAATGGCAGTCCCGCAACTGATGTTGCCGCGGAGGTCCTCAGCCGAAACGCGAGTAGCTGGCTGTATGTAAATCTCGGAAAAAATCGTATTTTTCACGGAAGAAAACATTAATAAAAAAATAATTAATCAACGTATCGCAAAAATCGTACGCTACATTTTAGATAGTCTATCTAAAAGCATTGTTTCCAAATTTCAAGTCAATCCGACTGGTGGTTCCCGAGATTTACATGCAGCCTGCTACGTGTGTTTTGGTGGAGGACCTTCACGGCAACAGTTCTAGCGCCGCCATTTTATGAGATTTTTAAATAAAATTTATAAAAGACGTTTATGAAACCATGAACTACCATGTATCTAAAAATTAATAAATTCAATTTCATATTTTCGAGTTTACAGAGTTTTTTTTAGAATAAGCCTATTTTTCGAGCGGTCTGGATGGTCAGACCTCTTAAAATCTTAATAATTATTTTGGTCCTTGGCTAAGGATTTTAAAATTGCAAATTGATAGAAATTGATTGTTTAGAATCCAATAATTGTTGAAAAGCCCTTTACATTTGCATTTATTAATCACAGTACCAGAAATTGTTGACAAATTAGTTTGCAACTAGTAGAATATTGAGCCGAATTGAATTGACTGGAATTTCTTCAAATTTAGATCTGGAAAAACTGGAATAGACCTGAAATTTTGAAATTGGACTTCTGTAGCAACTCTGATTTCTGAACTTCTTGTACACTTAGTATCCAAAATTTGGTGAAAATATCAAATTTCAAGGCCCCCACTTACCCCTGGCATAATTTTGGATTCAACATCTCTCATGATGTCATCCCAGGATTCTGGTTCTTGTGGTGGTTGGGATGGAAGGAGAGGTCGAAGGTATCCTGGTCCAACGTCAGGGGTTACTCTTCGCGAGTGAATATTGCTCATGAACTCGCAAATATACTCCACCATCTGCTTCCCACGAGTTCGAAACTCCTGGACATCCATTCCTGCACTCGATGGATTTTTGTTTTCAATCAAAAACTTTTTTTTCTTGACTCCAAAATGTTATAACACTTTTTCTAAATTACAACAAACTTATAAGACTGAAGAAACTCTAAAAACTTCACCTGTCCACAGCAGAGAACTTTTTCACATTTCTTTTTTTTTTTTATTCACGAAACAATGCACAAAAAGTTTTACCCCCAGGAAAAGTGCACTCCGAAATTAAAATTGAATCAACTATTTGAATCAGTGCTTCTAATTATTTTTTTGTATGTCAACGATTTTGTTCTTCAGTTGATGTTAAGCAAAAAGTTTGCATTTGAAATTAAATTGAATTTGAATTTTAAATCGAGCTTAAATTAAAATGTTGATTTTAGTTTCAGTGGGAAATGAATTTGAAGAAAATTGTTTAGGCGTTTTTTCCGAGAGTGCTCCTACCTGTTGCGGTGATTTGTGGAGTAGGACGTAAGTTAAAGAAGGAGCGGGCGCACGGAGGGTTTAACGAAGACTCGTTGGATGCCATGAGCTTGACAATTTAACGTTAGGGTCACCAGGAGGAAAACTTCTTGGTGATCCTGCGCATTCGCAAGGACCACTGTCTTCGCTCTTGAGCACCTAAGAATCGAGATCAAGATATAGGACAGCAATTTCTGTCGATCACGACAAAAATAACTCCCCCGCTCAACAAGTTGAACAAAAGAAATCCACACCCATCTCAATTTTTTTTCCTTTTCCACTTTTGCAAAGTATTTGAAAATTGCCCAAAAAAACCATTGTCACCATTTTTTCCACTTCCCTCTCGTCAGTGTAAATTTTCATGAAAGACTTGCCTGCAAAAATTCTCATACAAAGTCATAAGGGAATTTTCATAAAAATGCTTCCTAGGGGTGCCAAGAAAAAAAAGGCTGTAATTAAAACAGAATTCTGTCAAAGAATTCTTATGTAGATTTATTCTCTCTAGTTTTTTTGAATATTCGGATTAAAAGAGTTGATATTTTTCCATCATTTTATGATTTAGGATCTGATAAGATGAGAATGTTTGTAGAATCTTATCATTGAGGGATGAATTTTGAATGGAGGAAAATGGAGCATGGAGCAATCTGAGAATACAGTTTACTAGTGAACAGCAAAGCAGGTGGCTCTCGAGTAAATTGAATGCTGAATGTAGATGTGGTTATAGGAAGAAGTATGGCATTATTAGAAGGTGTCAACCACAGATCCAGCAGACGTTCAGCTAATTATTGTTATCGATAGATCCAGGTGGTGCAGATTCCTTCGAAGGCGTCTTCAAGATTTCATCTTGACCTCTGACGCTTGCCTCCATCGATTAAGTGAATGGAGAAGATGCCTCGGTTCAACTTTATTCATAAAAACTCCTTGATTCCTCTCGCGAAACCCACGTATAATTGTTCCGCGAAACCTTTGCATATAATTTAAAAAATGGCTGCAAACTTCATATATCCCAATACTTTTCTCACCGCATCAAAATAAGAAGAAATTCCCCCTTTTATCATTTTTTACTCGTTCAATTTAATTTAACCCATATACATTCTTTTAGTGACCTGATGTGCTAAATAACTTTTTTCAACTGCCAGACGTTTTTCTGCATGAAAACAATATAAAAAAAGCATTTTTGAATGTGTGAAAAATTCGCTTTTTCAATTTTCCCGACAAAATAAACAAATTTCGATAAAAAATTTGATTTAGAAATATTTCTTAAAGTATCCAAGTATTTGCCAAATTTTTCCACATTTTTGAACATGAAATTGGAAGAGATATTCGGCCACTCCAGTGGAAAGATGTAGGCAACGGGTTAATTTGGATCACAAACGTTTTGTCAGTGCAACGTTTTTGAAGCAATGCGAAATTTAAATGGCACATTTTTTCAATGTAAAATAATCTCACTTGATAATAAAAAACTAATTTAAAAATGTTTCATCCCTATCTTCCTTTTCAACCCCAAAAATAAAAATTCCAAGCAAAAGCCCAAATTCGTAGACCTTTCCAATGGAAAATAGTCCCCTTTCTTATTTTTTACTCGTTCAATTCAATTTAGGTAACCCATTCTCTGCATCTTTTTGGTTGCCTGTGATAAATCATTTTTTTCAATTGCAAAACGTTTTTCTGCATAAAAATAGTACAAAAAATTTTGAAATTTTTTAAAAAATCACTTTTTCAATTTTTGCGACAAATGCAGTCAACAGATTAATTTGAATCACAAACGTTTTGTCAGTGCAACGTTTTTGAAGCAATGCGAAATTTAAATGGCAAATTTTTTCAATGTAAAATAGTCTTATTTGATGATAAAAAGCTAATTAAAAAATGTTTCATCCCTATCTTCCTTTTCAACCCCAAAAGTAAAAATTCCAAGCAAAAGCCCAAATTCGTAGACCAAGATCTTTGCGATAGAAACTACACGGAGAAAACGGTTGGTGTAGATTTTACCATGCTAGGCATGAGAATGCTCGGATGAATGCCAAATAAGATAAAGTATACTTTTTGCTAAACTAAAGGATATTTATTAAGCTACGAATTAGGTATGTTTTATCCAAAAAAAAAAGGGAACATTTTACTCTGCAGCATGGTAATTCAGAGGTAACGAAGAGCGATCTCGAAACTACTAAATAGACGGGCAAAATGTACAAAATTGTGGGAATAACTTTACCATGCTGCGAGGTAAACAGAGCGTCGAGAATCCGAGATCGACGTCGACCTGGATGCGCCGTTTCCCTGCAAGGGGGAACATGCAAGAAACGAAACGTTGTTTGTGCAATAAGTATCAATAATATATAATACGGGATTAATTCAGCGGGTGCAAGAATGTTCTCCCTGTTGAAAATTCTTATAATTTTGTCCATTTTGACGCTCATCTTACCATTTCCGAAATATATTAAAAGTTTGAAAATTAAAAACTCGTTTAAAATTATGAGAAATGCTGCCCTGCTAAACGGAATATTTTACCATGCTGGCAGGGTACTTCGCTTGCCGCGCTGATCTCAACCGGCAACGTATTTCCCGTACAGCATGGTAAAATCAATGCATATTTCTGGGCACTTGTTCACCTTTATTTATGGGCATTAAAATCCATAAACACGGTAAGATTTAAACAATTTTTTTCTCGAACGTGAAGCCAGTTTACCATGCTCGGTGATAAAAATGTTCTCACTTTTATGGTTAAACTTTTCATAATTTGGATAACTTTTTACTTATTTGGCACTCTTCCGAGCATTCTTATATGCCCAGCATGGTAAAATTTACGCCAAACGTTTTCTCCGTGTAGTCTCTCGCAACAAGAACAATTATCCATCAAATTTTCAACCCCTTATGTTTTATTTTTTTGCAGAAGTTGTTTGATTGTGATTATTTTCTGTTGCAAACATTTTGTTTCCCGAAATTTCTTTATTTTCAAGAAATGTTTTTAAATTAGGGTTGAAAAAAGAGGGTGAGTTCTGAGAAGGGGGAAGATTAGGAGATTGAAAACTTGTTGGCTAATTTTTCTTGCCGAAAGAGAATATTTTTCACTTAATTTGAAAACTGAAAATTTCAGTATTTTTAAGTAAGTAGTTATTTAAAATTTTTTTTTAATTTTGGGGGTTGAAAGAGACTCTTTGAAGTCTAGATCGCAGACAGCCTCCCATTCTTGAAAGGGTTGGGGAGGGGAGCAGAATAATTAATTTTTTGGAGTAGAAATCTCATTGGCGTTGAAAAAGATGATCCTAAAGTCTTTAGCTTACATAAAACGTGTAAAGATCAAGGGGTACCCTTCGAGGATAAAAACCTTCATAATGCTGGAATGCAATGGTGAGGAGGGGGTGGGGTGCTTAATAATGCAATATGGCGTCGAGGCGTCGCGGCGCTATGCCGGCTATGCCGCATACCACCACCATATACGCCTACGCCAACACCATTGGACCCCTGTCCGCGAACTATATCGTGCAATCGAATGCTGATTGGAAAATATTGATGGGATACCCCCTTTTTCCACCCCCTCAAGTCCTGGAATTTATATTTATATATATGACGTATGTTAGAAAGAGAGTTCGTTCTGAGGTCTATTACCTGCCCTGACCCCTGATCAAAAGATTTTAAGAAATTTGATTTGGATACTAAAAAACCATCCGTGTTGATCTGTTGATTTCAGATTGAGATAGTTCTTCTAAATTATTTTCTAGATCCAAAAAAGTTCATTTTATTTTAATTTTTATCGTTATTATTTAAGATATTTTTAAGGAATAGAATAAGGAATAATTTATATTGAGTATATTGAGAGTGAAATTTGTGGGTCAAGTGCAGAGAAAGTGGAGAGTAATAATTCTGAGTTTATGGTTGTTGTTATAGGTGTTATAAAGAGTTAAAAGCGAGTTTAATTGTGAAAGAGGAAGACTCGAGGAAGCATTGTGACCCAGAGAAATAGTTCTGCGTATGACTGTACAAGGTCGTTCGAAGTTCCTTGAATGGTTCTTCTGAAAGGAACGCAAAGGAGCAATGGGTTCTGAACTCGTGACCCACTGCTCCAGCCCTAAACGAAATGATTCGTCTGTCCTATTGTCCAAGAATTCAGAAATAACTTTCGACACCCCTTCGAAAAAACGCGAGCAGAAAAATTAATTTGGAACATGAGGAGAATTTTATTGGATATTTCTTTCTGCTAGGAAAAGGGCGTGAATTGAAAATGTATCGAAACAAGAATTTAATTTTATGAAAGTAATGTAGAAATATTTTTTGCAGATGGGAAAATCCAAAAGAAAGAAGAATAAGTTGGCGTTAGGCCCACCGAAAGAGGATTTTGAAGAGGGTCCAATTCCAAATTTGCCAGAAAAATTTATTCACATGAATGTGAGTAGAAATTTTCAAACCTTAAGAATATTAAGTGAAAATACCTGATTATTAGGATTGCTTGAATTTTATATCAATGAACTTTTTTTTGCAGGTGAAAGCTGGTACCAAAATGAGAAATGTTTTGGAATTCGCAAAGAAGGAATTTCCAAATCATACTGCTATTCTTTGGACTGCTGCTGGTGAAGGGATCGGAAAAGCGATATCTTGTGTAGAAATTTTTAAAAGACAAAATCCAGGATTGCATCAAGTTACGAAACTCGGTTCCATAAAGTGCGTTAAAATATGAAACTCCCAAATTATTAAAATTCATTGTGCCCTATTTTTTTGCACTATCATTTCTTTTTCGTTCATTTGCAATTTTTTTCAGATCCAGGAAATCATTAGAGGAGAAAGACAAGGATGGAAACGCAAAAATTCGTTATGTTGCTCAAATAAATATTTTGCTGTCAAGAGAAGCGATGCACCAAAAAAATCTTGAGTAAGTGCCCAGATAGCACAACAGTTTGCAGCAAACTTGCCTAAAGTTTGCGGTACAAGGTTCGGAAGCTTGCACCGCAAAGTTTAGGCAAGTTTGCCGCAAGTAAGAATATGACTGCCTTACGGCAATCTTGAGAGAAATTTACATAGTAATTTTGAGGAAAACTTGCATCATTAGTTTAAGGGAAACTTGCATTGCTGGTTTGAGGAAAATTTTCGAAGTAATACTGAGGAAATCTTGCATCGCAATATTTGTTGTCATAAAAGTATCAATTAACACTACGATATTTAAATACTTGTTTTTTTACTGACTTTCTAATTCACTATAATTATATAAATTTTCGGGATTATTATATATAATAGAGCGCTTCCTTAACCTTAGCTAAATATTGCGATGCAAATTTTTTCTCGATATTACTTCGAAAGTTTCCCTCAAACTGGCGATGTAAGTTTCCCTCAAACTAACGATGCAAGTTTTCCTCAAAATAAAGATGCAAGTTTTTCTCAAAATAACAATGCAAGTTTTCCTCAAAATAACGATGCAAGTTTCTCTCAAGCTTGCCTCGCAAGGTCAGGATTTTCAAAAGCAATATAATAATTGTATAAACTACAAATGCTGAAGTTTATCTGTCCTTTTTTTTTTAGTTACCAAGCACCAGAAGATACAAAAATGTTTTGGAATTCAAAAAGCGAAATTTCATCAGAATCATCCAAGAAAGAAAAGCAAAAAAGAAGTGGCAGTGGAAAACTCATGAGCTTGGCAGCCGAAGAATTTGCAGGAATGGGTTTGCCAACTGGACAAAAGAGGTCGAGAAAGGAGCAAAAGATGGAAATGCCAGTAAAGAAAAATAAAACGGAAGGTGATAATCGATAGTGAAAGAACCTCGGTCATACGCGACCAGTTGAACAATAGGTACCCAGGTCAATACTTCACTGATCAAATAAAAAAAAAGAAAAAAGAAAACAGTCTACAATGCTTCCATTTACACAATAAATTTATCTTCTAATCTATTTTTAAATCTCTCAATAAATTCTATATTATTATATCTAAAACCGCATTTTGTAAGCATACGTTCTCGCCAACTAAAAATTGAATCACAGCAAGAAAAGTTAATTTGGTATTTTACCAAAGACCAGATTCATTTAAAATCAGGCAGGATTTACACTTAACTCGCAGAACCATTCGTTGAAAAAGTATGCTATTTTTTTAAAGACACGTATTTTTCTGATTTCAGAATAAAAACTTTCTTATGTAAACGAAAATTAACAAATAATTTGTGAAAAAATGTAGGTGAGTTTTTCCAGAAACTGTAAATTTAATTTCCAAAAAGCAAATAGCTTTTTCATTAAGCCCTTCTTTATTTTTGTCATCAATTTTTTATTGAATTTTTGTTTACAGAAGAAGATAAATCGTATAAGTTTAAAAAAAAGAAGATATTTCACGAAAGATTCTGCGACTTGAAGTGTAGAACCTGCAGGATTTGAAATGGATTCAGTCTCCAGGAGAAATCATAATCGAAGTTAGCATTCGGTAGAAATTTTATTTCCGTTAAATTAATACATGTAATTTTAATGGAAGGAGGGATGTTATTTATACATATTTTTGTATAAGTAGATGTATTGCAGATCAGTCGCATTTCATAACAAAATTTAGTTTTCAGAGAACTTGATTTTAGAAATTCCACGAAAGTTAGATTATTATTAAATTTTTTGATCGTTGGTAGATATTTTCGAAAGTTGCAGATTACTTTTATTTAAAGATCGCTCACTAATTTGTCTTTCTAAACGACTGGAATATTATCCTGCCTTCTGATTAAATTTTATTTCAATAGATACTGAGACAAAAGAGGCAATCGTGTTATCTGTAATTCGGCAGTGATATGATATTTAATATTGTTTCTATGCATTATTACAAAAAATAGTATTCAAAAGAGTCTGGAGCAAAGTAATTTGGAAATGAAGTTTATTTACCTTTTTCTCCGTAAAAAACTTATTTTCAATTTTGTCGTTTTTGAGTATTGTTTATCATCTACTTACTTCTACTGTTATTTACGTTTGGTGGCTAGCCTATTTAATTCTAACACAGAAAACACTCACTTATACGAGTTTCTTTTACAGTTGCTACGCAGCTATTCAACAATATTTTTTATAAAATTTCTCAAACAGGAAACGGGGAGTCTAGCTTTCTGAATTCGTGACTGTGGGACAAATACGTTATAAATAACAATAGCACATTCACTTCTAAACCTATCGACTACTTGCACGACTTACAATGATTCCTTGCATCAAAATTAATCTCAGAGCCAGGCGAATTAGTAAATCGTCCTATTTTATTTCTTAAATGATATGATTTATTACGCAACTTTAAATACAAATCTTAACGTGTACGAAAAATAAGTGTCTAGCTTTAAATTTGAGTAATCATAATAAGTGAAGAGTAAAATTAGAGAATTGTAAGTTGTTTAAAGTGAGGTAAAAAACATTTATTCTCTGCTAAAGTATGTGATGTATCTGTAAAGTAATAAATACCTTAAAAATATTTCTTTTTCATAATCGCGAATAATTAAGGTGAAGATGATTAAAATGATTATTGTGACGCATGAAATTGAGCTGCCGATAATTGCAGTTGAAATCTAAAAAACTAAACAGTAAAAATCTCGTTGGTAGACGAAAGAGGGTTCTTTGAAAGAGAAATCGTGTTCGTTTGAATGTAGTGTTTGATTATTGATTAAAAAACGTTAGTCTCGAGTTACATTCGTGTTCATTTCACTGTGTCAAATATCTTCTTTTCGATACTTAATTTTATCTATATACTTATAAAAAAGTGAAGGAAGTATCCGTCTTTTCTTTTTACACACAGAGACGTAACAACAAAATTCTTTCTTCAGACATGTGTAACGCTGAATTCAGTCTGTTACATTGTATAAAACGTAAAAAGATCTATGCGTAATTGTAAGTGCATTTCAGGTACCGATCATTGCGTACCGATCGTGAGTTAGCCTATTACTCTTTTGTGAAATGTTTACAACGCTGTTTAGCAGTTTTCTCCAAATTAATTCTTAGCAGCTGCTCTCATACTGATTGTATATAATTCAATGAAAAATCAAATCGAAAACTTGGCTCCAATCGATCAAATGTCTAACTGAAACGGGACACGTTTCTCTGTTTCTCTACATGCAAAACATTAGTATCCGCGACAATAATCCTAAACAATGTACATAATTTAATAAAGTAGATACAGTTAAATACATACACATTGAGAACTGGTTGAGAACTCAATTCAAGATTAGCGATTAAATTCACTGTGAATCATACAAGTGCAGATCGTCGCTATTTTTCGACCCTTCTAGCCAATCCTTTGAATTGGACACAGTTTTACAAGCAAAACTTATATGTTCCTGTACTCACTGACTTTCCCGAAAACTCGCTCAACTACATAAAACTACAGTAGTTGGCGATCGAGCAATGACTCAGTTTTCAGCGAATCAGTGAAATTTGTCAGTTTCTTTGGACTCTAAGGCCAATTCTGATTAACTTTTTATGCCTCGCTTTCGGTCGGCCCCTCCTCTTCCATTATCGGTACTATTAAATTGTCCTTTGACATGAGGTTGTACTTTGTTACGAAAGCCGTAAACCTGAAAGCAGAGAAACGTTATCTATTTCGATTTTTGAAAATATTTTAACCAAGTTGCCGTAATAAAATCGGACTCTGACCTTCGACAAAGGAAGGTTTCATTCTCGAACTCATCAAATATTGTCCGATGGTGAAAATAAGCGTGTGAAAAAATTCTGTACACTCTACGACAAACGGAACCGAGCTTAGCGACTGAAGATTCCTTAATGCTTACTCTGAAATACATAAATGTCAGTCATTTAATCTTTAGAAATGAATTGGAAAACTTTCAAATGGAAAATTATTGAATAACAGCTGTTATATAGCACCTGCTTGGGAAATATTTATTGCTGTTTAATAAACAGGCAGCTCCGTCCAAAGTATGCCGCGTATAATCGATGGCTGGACATTCTTTGGGTGTTTTATGAGCTGCGCATAAAAATATCCACTGTTCGGTGGCGGTCATTTGTGTGCAAGCGTTTGGATGACATTCTTCTTGTAGTCTAACTGCTAGTCCATTTAATTCCATGCAGAATTGCCTGAGATGTTCGTATTTCCAAACTCCTTCGTCCTGAGCTTCTGGCATGTTGAGTATGAAGTCGATATTTGATGGGTCTTTCCTTATCATCTGTTGAATATACTGTTGGACGGCCAACGTGCTGTCCATTTCTTCGAAAGGCTCGTCGGGCCATCTGCAGAAGTCCTGTAATTACAATTAAGAAATTCGAATCAAAAGGCATAAAGGATTATTTTGCAGTTAATGTATCTGTGAGGAATATTGTGGTCTTGAGCCGGAAATAGGGTACCTATTGATTTTCTATAAATCTATTATCTGTTTAAGTGTAAATTTTATAGAGGTCTCTTATTATCCTAAATATAAAATAAATAATATTACTTTTATTTACAAAAGAAGCAAATTATAATTGCTATATTTTTGAAAACCACGTCAGTAATTCACTCAAATTATCATTAATTGTCTTGAAAACTAATACATTTTTAAATCATGTTGAATTTGAAAACTTATTGAAATTTGGCTTCAAACAATTATTTGATAATCGTGAACGAATGCCGCTTATCTCTGAACTGTCAAAACTTGTTATGATCACTACCAGTTACGATTTACGTATATTGACATGATTTTCATGAAAACGAAAATATTTAAAGGAACTTAATGCGATACTGAATGCTGGTGATGTATTAATTTGTATTAAATGTACAGAAATACTTTTACAAGGCGTTCATTGATTTTCATGAGACGGTGTGACAGGGGATTTGATTGCTTTAATGGTTTTAAGGTGTGGTTGAGAATGTCGTGATTTTTATGATTGTTATTGATTAAGCAAAGTGTATAGAGATTGTGTGAGGATTTTGAGCTTATTTAGAATTACTTTTTACTAACCTTTGCCTTCGTTCCGGGCCTATTTCTTCTCAAAATTGTGGATCCTTCCGCCATCTTCATTTTGCCAGTTGTTGCACTCGACCCAAGAGTATAATTTGCTACCTAGATTGGAAACTGGTTTTCAGAGTAACATTCTTAGTTTAATACTTTTTCACAGGTGGCGCTTTTGTTTTTTGTTATGACGTCTAGAAATGTCGGTTTCTGCTTTATCGATTACGGTATATAATATCTTGGTGGTATTGTAGAAATTCTCATTTTTTCTTTGATGATAAAATCAAATCAAATAGTATTAATTAATTAAATACAATTAAAGATAGATTGATAATTTATAGAACTATGGGATACAATAAAAATTTTAGGTGGAAATAACTGAAAAAAGCGTACAGCAAATGTAATTGAGTTAAAATTAGTTTTTATTAATTATAATAGTATTATTTAATTTATTATTATTATTAATAAATTATTATTTATTTAACAATAGTTTTTATTTTACTTTTTTATCAATCCTCTGAACAAATTCAAAAATAAGAAAGAAGTTAATAAATCATGAATAAGTTATTAATGATTTTTGATGAAGTTGTTTTAATTACTTGTCATTTTTGAAAATTGTGGAAAAAGAACTTATAAAGGCTTAATTATTATTACAGACAGTTTTTATTTAGGTATAACTTCTGCTTTGCCAATGAAAAATATTTCATGAATTAAAGAATTATTTATAATTAATATATTACGTAAAAAATTAAAATAAATTTTTTATCTTCATTGAGAATGCAAAAGAAATTTAATCTAAATGAAAATTCTGATTTTCAATTTTATCTGGTATTTTCAGCAACTCCTTTTATTCTCTCTATTTATATTCTCAATATCCAAGCTCAATTCCAAAGCAGGACGAAATAAAATACACCAATCGTTTTCCTTGTCGCAGAAGACGAAAGGCTTGATTTTTCAAATAGCACTAGCACATTTATTTTATCTTTTAAAGATTTAGCATGCTTTTTGAATCTCCCAACAATAGTGAGGTTCGCTCGAGTGTATTCTATCGATAAAATTCTCAGAAAAATGATACCTTTTTGCAATGAACATAGTTTAACAGGATAAATGTAAAATCATAAATTAAATTGAATACACTTCTATTTTTACATTTGGTTTTTATTTTATATTTCCAAATTTTCAAATCAAATTTTTTGTCCCTTTATTTAACAATTTCGTAGACATAAATTTATTTTATTTTCTTTTAACTTAAAAATTTGATGATTTTTTATCCCTGTTCAAATCTAAAAACTAAAGATTTCTCCTCCTCTCGGGAGCGGGTTTTTTTTGTTTTAAATGAAAATCCGATTTTTGAAAATGTTTTTTGTCCTAATTTTGATCAATTATTAATAGCTTTTAAGATGCATTCAAAAATCAATACTATTGTAATTTTTAATACAGTGGTCTGATTGATACAGTTGAACGTTTATTGCTGGTCGGCACACTCAGAGAAAATTTATTTTCAAGTTTAAAAAATCGTTTTTTAATCTCTTTTTCTTGATTCTATATGAAAATTTGTTTATATGAAACAAACGCTTGTTTAATCAGAAAAAAGGTTGTTTGGTTGAAACAATTTATTTATTTAAACTATTTTTTTTATTTAAAAAATATTTGTTTGAATAAAACAAATTAAATTATATCTTTGGTTTAAACAAATTTTTTTGAATGTAAAAAACTTTCTTCTGAGCGCAGAATCAATTTAAAATACCAGCAAACTTGAAAAAACAAAGAACTATTAGAAAAATGACAAATTTTTACTTTTTGGAAAAAGTAGTTTATGAAATCAATTTGAGGACTTCCTCATCATAATAAGTTTGTGAAGCAACTTTACACTGCGAAGGGAAAACGATCAAGATTACTATTTATGTAATTATATTTAATTTACATTTCAACTCACAGGATAAATTACTCCATATTTTCATTACTCAATATTTTTTTACTCAAAATTTTTTCCATAATACTAAAATTTTGAGAACTGTCTTGAATGTATTCAACAGAAAAGTTACCCATGCATGTGCGTGACGGGCTATGCGTCGCCCATACACCTGCAAATAGAAAATTCAAAGTATACATGAAGAATCGCAGCTTTTAAAGCTATAAAACTCGGTCGGCGTTTTTAAAAAATTTAAATGCGATACCGTGCCGTGGTATAGTTTACAAGCTCATTCCCGTGAGGCCCATGAATAATGGACCTGTTATATATTTATCGACGATAGCGTGTACGAGTACCCGCAGGATTCGTAGAAAAGTGTCACCATGTATACACATACCTAAAATGTAAGACTTCAACCTCTACAGGGCCGCTTTTGCTTAATCTTTTAAATTATTTAATACCATAATTATTTTAATTTTTAACCGGAATTATCATGTTTGGAAATTGTAATTCGGCTCTTAAGGAGGTATGGGGCCCCCATTCGGAAAACCGGGAAAATTAATAAGGAACGCGTTAGTTTGGTTACGCAAAACTATTAGGAACCCTAAAATGGCATTCTGACGAGGCCAGAAAAAAGCGATTCCTTTTGAATTTTTTTTTAAAGACGTGTGTATATTTTTTATATAAGGTTCTTTGCTCAATAAAGTAATATTTAAAGAATATTTCGTACAATTTTTATATAAAAATAATTAATTATTTAAAAATTATAGTCGATGCCGAGGAATGCTTTTTTTAAAAAAACATATTTTGCTGTGAGCACTCCTGCTACTAACTGGATCATCTAAAATCAAAAATCGAAAATAATTTAGTTAATGTATTATTTTATCTAGTCTTTAATCGAAGCATTTGATAAAAAATTAATTTGGGACAAAATGTCGGACGTTGAAAGTGAAGTGTGTGATTTTGAAAATTGGTCACTTCACTTTCAACGTCAGCCATTTTGTCCCAAATTATTTTTTCTCAAATGTTTCCATCAGAGACTAGATAAACTAACATATTAACTAAATTATTTTCGATTTTTGATTTCAGATGAACCAGTTCCAAGCAGGAGTGTTCACCGCAAAACATGTTTTTTAAAAAGGCTTTCCTCGACATCGACTATAACTTTTTAATAATTAATTATTTTTACATGAAAATTGCGCGAAATAGTCTAAAATATTACTTTATTGAACAAAGAAACTTACATAAAAAATATGTACACGTTTAAAAAAAAAACAAAAAAAATATTTTTTTCTGCCCTTACAAGTAGGGGTCACCTAGACTGATTATTATGCATTTTCCATGGACCCCTTTGGTGGCTGGCTTTTTCATGGGCCGAACCAGTTTACCATTAAAGCGCAAAAATTAAGGATGTTACATTAGAATAACAAGGAGAGACATGAGTGGGCCACGTTAGGCCCTGTGAGGAAATTTCTCTAATTTTTACGCGAGGAAAACTGTTGTGGCCCTTACAGGAACTCCATTTTCAATAGGAATTATTCAGGAAATTTCCACCCGGTATCTGTTAAATTTGTGTTTTAACCAGAATTATTGTTTTAACCAGAATTCTGTTTAAAACAACCAGAATTTCTTGTAAGGAGATATTTAACCAGAACCTAACCTTTTTTCAGTGCAATACAATATTTTGTGTTGTAGATAAATTGGATGGTTGCTTATGAGAAATTCAAAAAAGATTTGACTGACTTGATTTGATCTCATATTTAAATAATTTATCTTTCTTTGAAGCATGCAAACCATCCCTGGAAATATCGTGCTGGATTTCAGCGAATCGAAAGGCCATTAGAACGCAAATAATTCATTGAATTCGACGAATCCATCGGATTCGAAATACCTGAAATCCGATACTGAATATGATTTTAACTTTTGAAGTTCCCACACCACTCTTGATATTAATTAGCATCTGTACTGCATTGATGCAACTTGATACTTTACCACATTGCTTATATAAGCGTTTCTTTTAATCTATATCAGATATTAGATGTGACATAACTTTTACATTCATGCCAAATTTCACAGAACTGTCAACACTCAGAAAAAAATGTTGTTGATTAAACCAAATCATTTAATTGATTTGAAAAAATATCTTGGTAAAGGGAACCAAATTTTTGTTGAGTCAACCGAATGTTTTGTTAATTGAACCAAATCTTTGCTTGAATATACCTAATAAATTATTTATTTTTAGTTAAATGAACTAAAACGTTTGGTTGACTGAACCAAACATTTGGTTGCCCGCATGATAATCAAATTCTATGGTTAAACCAATCAAAATTTGGTTGATTCAACCAAATATTTTTCTGAGTGTAATATGACAGTTTCTAAAATGCCATTTATGGATAATTAGTAATTACTTTTCGTCATTTCGGCATTTTCATTTGGCTTTTTCTCGATCTCATGACGAAAAGCACTGTATTTGCCATGTCCA
>JBAGKK010000088.1:687694-706781 GCA_037177015.1 Euceroptres primus
ACGCGTAGACTACTGCGTCACTATTGCGCACTTTGTTGCTACGCTACCGCTGAGCTCCGAGTTCAGCTTTCCTCGTCTCCTCGGACCCCTTGCCCAAATTTGAATATGTTAGTATGTATAAACTACTTCCTGGAAGACGTATTTCGCGCGGCACAGAATCGCGCGTTCAGTGTAAAACCCGATCAAACGCAAAAACATGCCAAATGAATTTTGTTCGTTTTTTTCAATCTTATCGAATTCTGAAAACCGTTTTCAAAAATATGAAGAAACATTATGTAAAATCATCTTTGTCTCATCGAAATACAACAGTAGAAATTTTTTTCTAAATTCAAAAAAATGTAGGAGATCTAGTACTATTTGCGCAATAATGTTTAATCAACAATTGCGCGAGAGCGACCATGAATTCACAAAAGTATCCGATATCACCGGATTCGGGAGATCAAACTAAATAAGATCCAACAATAAAATCGAGGCGACCTGTTCAGTCCAACAGACTCACCTCTGTGGAGCCTGAACTAGAAGGAGAGTCAGAGGTAAAAGATTCTTGGTCACAGTCAGTGGTGAGCATCAATGTCCAATGCGTGCACACACGTAGCAGGTGGGACACAATAGGTGCGTAATACCTGCGTGCACCTTGGGCCGAGAAAAGGAAGAAGGGAGCTGAAGATGGAAAAAGGGAGGTATGTGTTGTGTGTGGCGGAGTGAGAGGAAGTTAAGTTAGGTAAGGTGAGGGCTCCTACGGGTGAGTACCACTCACTCATTGACTCGTGTACGCCCGCACGTCCGTCTGTCGGTCGGTCGGTGCCCACCTTCATCCCGATTTACTCACTTCACATTCATTCGTTCATTGCCAACACTGTGCTTGCCATCCGATTCATTCGCGAGTATCGAATTCAACCGATCGGATACGTGCCTTCCACGTTCCATCAAATCTACAATTCTTCAAAGTTCTACAGTTTCTTGGATGAATATGCTGTCCTTCATCGGATTCTGCGCTACCATCGTCATCATCTCTTCTGATACCATTCGAATTCAAGGGAGACCTCAGCAAATCAAACCAGGTAAGGAGCTTGGCACTTTTTCTCAGAGGAGGTTCTTCGTGATTGGTATCGTTCTCTCCGGGGAAAATGAATCGGAAGATGATAATCTACCTGGTCCATAAACATACACTGTTTTTCCTTTGGGATTCAGATTCATCTTGGGTTTCCTTCAAGGACTTTATGCCTTGAGGTTTATGTTTTAGGATTTTGTAGGGTGAATTTAGATTCAGGTAGTCTTGAAAACATCTGATGTAGTCTGAAAACATCATCTCCCATGATGCTGATTCTTTTAAAGAATGTAACTTGCACTTTGCAAATGATATTCTCGATCCTTAATTCTCATAGAATAATTATTGTTACATTTAAAATCGTCGAGATCTGATACTGGTCAGAGAGAAATTGTCGCAATCCGAAACGAAACGCGGGAGAGTTACTGCTGGCAAATGTAGCAGAACTGCGTGACAACTTGTCAATTAGCGAGACACTCCATTCCTCTTCGACGGTCATCTATCAGATGCAAACGAACCGCGGTCTACACTAAAGCAGAAGACATGTAAACTGATTCCGAACAATGTCAATTGATACTTGAGTGGCCACATTCATTTTCATTTCAGTTTTATTTCATGTTTCCATCAATAAAGCAACATTCGTGTCTCCCACAGTGCCCTCAAACGGGGCAACTTCGGACATGTGAGGTAAATTCGGACAGCCCTAAATTGATACTTTAAATTACTCAAAACGGTTCCAACCAGAATATGGAATCAGTTTAAACCTTAACTGGTTCCAGATCCTAATTAAAACCACTTTGAGTAATTTAAGCGATGAATCTAGGACTGTCCGAAATTACCCCAAATTGCCCCGTTGACGGTAGGTCTAGAATTTTATATAGAATTTTAACAGATTTCAAAGGTTTTAAAGATTTTGTAGGATTTTAGGAGATTTTGGGAGTCTTTTTTAGATTTTTGAGGGTTCTAAATAATTTTGGAGAAAAAATAGAAAGTTTCATTCAGTTATGGAAGAGTTTAGAAGATTTGAAAATTTGGAAATTAGTGCAAATTTCAGAAAACGTTAAAAGAGTTTTGGCTCGTCATAAGTTCCTATTTCTCATAATTCTTAGAACATTAATCAGAACTTCGAATAAAAAAAGGAGGAAAGGAATAAAATTCGCGAATAAAGAGATTTTAAGGAATTTTGAGAATAATAGGGGAAAATAGGTAAAAAAGGAGAATAAAAGACTGGCTGCGACCCCTGCGTTACGTATTTCCATTCGAATTCTAAACTTTTAGAATGTGATAAACAAAGTCACATTTCAGCATGCCAATAAGTTTCATCAGAGACAGAAATTGAAAAAAAATTATTTCTATTTTCAACAAAAAAGGGAGAAAAGTGACTAAAATTTTTTTTAAAGTGGAAAAAGTGACTAGTATTAAATTCAGAAAAAGTGACCTCTTCTTAAAATAGTGACCAAAAGTGAAAAAAGTGACTCGCTGGCAGGCCTTGCTATAATGAAAATAGCCTTCTCTATCGTTGATGATTGCTAAAGAAGGAGGGAATTTGGTTGAAATATAGAGCTTAAACGAAACTTTGTACGCTTCCGAGGAAGTTTGGGTCCGAAATGAGATTTCATGGGGAATTAGATACTACTAAGTAGTAAGGAAGAGTCGTGGATTACGATTGGTTACCATGTTCTCTTAACAGGTATGTGCTCACTGCACAACGTCCATCCTAATTACTTGTACCGAGAACATATAATAATGCCGCGACGAGAGAAACGAAAAACTAGTACAAATTATCTGCAAGAAAGGAGACGAGAGAAAGAGAGAGACAGAAGTCGCTCGAGTCGTGAATGAGTTTTTTGATTTTCTTTGCTAACTAAATGCCAGCTTGACTAATGTCTCCGTTTTTCCACATATGTGCGGAACCAACATGACAAGGTTACCGTGAAAAATGCGAAAAAAGACATCTAACGAGCATGCGGCATTGATCCGACAATAATAATGGACCAAACGGTGAATGAAGGGATGAAACAGAAACTGTCATTCATTATTTAATTCAATTCGCGAGTGAAATTTTTTTCTTCTAATTGGAAAACTGACAGTTTTGAATTGGCAAATATAATCGAATTGCAGTTGGTAACAAATTTTCGGAATTGTAATCTGGAAAAGTTATAAAGTGAACAGTGAGAGGGAACACAAATCGAACAAAGCAGATCCGTCGATAATGGTTCGAAACTTGGTCCAGATGTAAAGTGAAGTTTTAGCAATGGGTCCTTGGCGAGCCATGCATCGTTCGAAAACTTTTTCGGTGGAACGCCCTGTCACGGGTACAAATTACGTAGTTCCAAGTACAGCAGAATCAGTGATGGAAATTTGTTAATTACAGTCTCCTGCAAATCGATGCTTGGAGCTGCAATGCGCTAACCGGCTAACTCATAGAATTACTAGGATCGGCAAGCCATAATTTGCAGAGAGTAGATTGGTCTTTTTGGCGGGAAAGAGGGCAAAGGAAGGAAGGACGGTGACCAAGAGGGAGCAAAAGTTTCTCCCGCGGGGTAGTTGCTTCGTGACCAACGACCAATGATAGAGCGAATCCAGGAAGTACGGACATAATCTCTTTTCACATTTCTCACCATCCGCAACCCCCAGCCTCAACCCCCTGTGTCCTTCCAGTAACCCCTTGGTAATTTTAGGATTACTGTACCACGTCACGAAGAATCAGAAATGTTGCCCCATGGAAAAAAGCTAAGGATAAAATTCGTTGCAGATAATTTTTTAGAAGAATAAATTTGTATTCAGACAACTCCACGTCTTTCAAACTACGTGCTCTCTAAATTTGAATTAGTATCTTTGTACTAATGAAATAGTACCAAGTCGTTTATCAATTGCTTTAGTATTCTCTAAATCTGAATGAGTCAAAATTTTCTCTGATTTCATTCAGTGACCCATTTCTAGATAATTTATCAGTGAATTTTGACTGAATTTCAGTGAAATTGACTAAAATTCAGTCAAAATTCACTGACGAATTAGCCAGAAATGGGTCATTGAATGAAATCAGTGAAAATTTTGACTTATTCAGATTTAGAGAGTAAGCATTTCTACTAACTTTTAGTAGAAAACTACTAGTTCATGTATACAGTAAAAAAGAATACTTAAAGTTGTTACACCTTAAAATGGTTTGAATTAAATTCAGTAAAATTTGTCTTAATGTATAAGCAATATTGGTCTAAATTTAATATTAAGTTTTCTGAATTTCAGAATTGAAGCTTAAATTATTTTTTCACTGGTCCCTACACTTTTCGAGACTAAGGTACAGGTACAAAAAATGCAGGTAGAAAAAAAACGTTGACCCAGTGTGAATATCTTGGCGTCTATGCGAGTATCGTCGACGTCAAGTGAATACTGAATTGTCGACTAGCTGCGTCTCGCACGGTGTACACAACGGTGTTATTTGCATGTTGCTCGCAGTTCATTCGGAAAATACGCACGTGCATGCATATGGCTTGTAACACGTGTTATGGGTTACGTAAAGTCATGTTGCTTCTGATCTTTCCTTCAGTCTTCAAAAATGAAGACAACCGGTCAATAAACCATGGTTCGATTGATTTATTTTTCACAAAAGAATTGTATACATATGATTCCCTGATTTCGCTTTCTTTTTCTATTGCTTAAACTTTTTTTCCCTTCAATGAATAAGAAAATTGTTATTTTACCACATTTATCATAAAGTCTTTTTCTGGTTTTTAAAAAGGATTAGATATATTAGTTAATATGTTAATGATTTACATTAAAATGTGGATTATCTGTAATTACTATTTGGATGATACAATTATGATGAAATTATAAAGCAATCGTATTTTTATTTTAAACTCAGATTATGCACGTTACGTAAATGAAGCTCGTTGCAATTGTTCCGAGTTTCGATAAAGTTGGCATGGATTAAAAAGTTTCGAACACCGCAGATGCATCGGAAGTTTGGATCATCGACCATGAAACGCCTAATTATCTCCCGTATGAATAATTATACTGCTACAAATATGCCCGTTGGATTGAGGGTCGTAGACAGTTTGCAAATTAAAACGATTAGGTACTCCGTTACTTGACTGTTGATCCATCTTATAAAAGGGAGAGAAGATCGTTTTTATTACCACTTTACAGCTTCATCCTCGTAAAAAGAAAGTCCATTTCATTCGCTCGACTTTGCTTCTTTTCCTTCGCTCTAGAAATACAAATAAAATATAATACAAGCTTTGCCCAAACAGAAGGGGACTTTTTAGAGAGTCTGGCTCACATCTTCCTGTGACAAGAAGCACGTGCTATTCTGGAGTTTCTTTATTAAATTTGTACTTACTCCTATCTAATAGAATTATTATTTTCTCTTAAAAATTGCAAAACTAAGAGAGAGAAGAATTCACTAACATTATCTTTTCTTCAAACCGATGATGATTTTCATTTCTAGAGAACTTTTATTCTAAAATGTGATGAATAATCATTTCGCGGACTAGGTATCGTAAAAATTTAATACTTCCATTCTGCCTCGTTATCGAAAAGAAATTGCAAGCTTGGCACTTAGTCAAATGTTTCAAGTGCTTCGTCGTTGTCCAGAACTGGCGATTATTAATCGTCCTTGGGATTAATGCATCGGTCTGGTTTAATTCGTTGACTCGTGTGATTCATTAAAAACCTCAACATTTGCTCATGTGAGTCTACATATATAATATATACATTCTCATGTATGTGTGAAACAAATATATATATATATATATATATATATATATATATAATAAGTGTATTTGTGTTGGTAGATCCCTGCTGCCAAGTACATTCACTCTTGTTGCCAGGTGTACAGGTGAAGTCCAAGTTCCGCGCGAAGGGTTAGTCATTTATTATTGCATAAGATTCAGAACCTGTTCCGGTCCATTCATCGCGCTGCTTTTTCTGTTCGTTCAAAAGACGATGCTAAAAGATACAAGAGTTTACTGTTCGTGTAAATACATGCATAATGTAGGTACTCACAACTCTGCTCGCTAGTGATGGTACTTGGTACATTACGGAAGTGGGACTTGTACCTCTCTTTGGTATTTCATTATTATCGTCCTGATAAAAAGTCCAGGCATAATAGTCCTTCTCGTCGTTGAACGAAATTAAACGGACTGAAACGTTTCGACGTTATGCACCAGACGATTTTCATCTAGTTGTGTTGTTCAAATAAAATGTTAATCTGTCTGTTTCATCTTTAATGTTAAATTTAAGCATTGCTCGTTTCCCTTTTTATAGAGAAGCATTTTCTTATTTTATTCTTAATAATTCAGACCACATCAATTTCAAATCAAGGAGGTTCTAGTTCTGTACTTCAAGTTATGAGTATTTGAATTGTGAATTTTGAATCATCATCTTTTGAAATCTTCTGGAAGATAGTTCAAAATTCTGAAAATAGAAGTGATATTTTTGAAAATGTACAAAGTCGATTTTCTCAAATGCTTTGTTAAAAATAAGCAAACTATTTTTTTCACCTATCAAAGATATAATATATTGGATTTAAACAAATCATTTTCTTAGTGTAGATCTCAGAATTTCATATCTAAAATATTCTGCTGAATTCTAATTTGATTCGAAAGCAAAAATTACCTGATTTAATAAATAAATATAAATTAATTTACTAAGTAATTTTGTAATAAACTTTTACTCATTTCAAATAAATCCATCCATGCTCAGAGAAAACTTAAGGTTCTTCAGAGCTAGGAAGGTTCTTGAAAAGAATAATTAATTATCATCGTAAAATATATTAGTAATGTAACACATTCTAAGAGAAAAATGTTTGCTTTACCAGAAAAAAATTTGAAACAAAAAATATCATTTTTAATAACAATTATTGTCGGTTCAAATTTCATGCAGTTTTTTAAGTTTATGCTCTTTAAAAATGATCGAATTTCAATCAATGGGGGCTCATTTTGTTCACTTAACAATTGTCGAAGCCTTCGCAGTTTTAGATTTTTAAATTAATTTCTCATTTTTTAACTGTTAAATGGAAACGTTGTAAATTCAAATACATTTTATAAACAAATAACTGTGGTTTGAAAATGATAAATTAATTTTAAAATTTAACACGGTGAAGGCTTCGAAAATGGTTAAATATAAACAAAATGAGCCCTCAATGATTAAAATCCGATCATTTTTAAAAAGCATAAACTTAACAAACTGCATAAAACGTTGACTTACAATAATTGTTATTAAAAATGACATTTTTTATGTTTGCAATTTTTTCTGTTAAAGTGAACATTTTTTTCTTAGAATATGTGTTAGGTAACATTACTAATGTATTTTAAGATGATAATTTTTTTTCAAGAACCTTTCTACTGAAGAACACAGTAAAAAAAATACTTAAAATTGTTACACCCTTATGGTTTGAATTAAATTCAGTAAAATAGTTCTTAATTTAAGCAATATTGGTCTAAATTTAATACAACGTTACCTGAATTTCAGAATTGAATCTTAAATTCATACAAATTTTACTCAAAATCAAAACAATTTTGTTTAAACCCAGAAAAAATTTACTGAATCCAATCTAAATCATTTTAAGGTGTGACAATTTTAAGTATCTTTTTTACTAAGAACCTTCTTAAAAAATCGTTTTTAACCTTTTTTTCTTGATTCAATATGAAAAGTTTATACTAAAAAAACATTTTCTTCATAAGAAAAAGTTTGTTTCATTCAACCAAAATTTTTTTATTTAAATAATATTTGTTTGAATAAAAAAATGGTTTTTTTTATCCCATAGCAATGCAATTATGTTTTTGATTGAAAATCTTTGTTTGAATGTAAAAAAACTTTTTGTTGAGTGCAAAAATCACAGTAAGAATTTAAAAAATGAAACTCTACAGTTAAGGTGGATTCATTTTGAGACATCCTCTTCATTAGAGCTCTTTGTTACCCTGAAATATAACTACCAGCATGTCAGCTTACGGATAAGATGGATCATTGGTTGAAGGCACGACATGTGAAATCGATTTTAAAAGCCGTAAGCGATTACCTTTCGTACATTTACAATTCACTCTGCTTCTTAAAGTGTTGACTGGTTCTAAATAGATTTCTTTAAATCTGAAAATATAGCTTTAAATCAGTTATAAAAGTGGCAATATAAATTTATAATATCGAGTTTTATAAAGTAGGAAGGGAAAGATATTCTGAAAGAAAGATATCCCAAATGAAGAATGTGATTTTTAAAAGAGTGAACATTTTCAAAAAGTACTTTCACACTTCTTCCTACTTAAAGAAAGTCGGCTTAAACTTTAGGTTTCTCTCGGGAAGGTTTTTAAATCAGCGAACTCGGTCTCACCTCAATTGAAACTAACGTTATCGCGGGAAAACTTCCCTTCTGTTCACGCTAGCTAAGTTTTTCGTATGTTTGCGAACGCGAGAATATATCATTCGATCAGAAACTTTGCAAGTAGAATGAAACTATGATTATGGGAGATTTCATTACTAAAATAAACCATCTAAATTTGAACTTCTTAGCAAATTAATTAAATATATAAATATTATTGAAAATTAATTAATACTTTGATTATCTATAGGTTATAATTATCAATTATCACTCTATGTTTCAATTATCATGTAACATTTCAATGTTTATTTCCTAGTCTTTTTAAATAATGGCAATTAAATTAATGGTAATTAACAGATTTGATGATGACAGATTAAACGAGTTTGGATCAAGTTGGAATTATGCAAAAGAAGACCAACCCGATAAAATATGACCGGTTTAGAAATGATTGAAGGCAAAAAGAAATTTCAAAAAAACAGACCACCTGTTCGGTATACTAAGAATCGGTTTTTGGCGACATATCGTCTGCGGCGATCAAAAACTGGCTTGTTATCGTTAATTTGTACTACTTTCTAAATATACCAGTCGACACAAATTCCCATTGGCGTAGGTAAACAGAATTCTGTATTTAAAAAAAGAATTGTTAAATATAAAAAATTTCATCTTATATTAATTTCAGAAGTCTTTATTCATAAATTCTAATTATTCACAAAACTTATCTATTTGTTTTTCTCATCGCTCGATCAAAATTACAGTGCTATTGTTCTGGAAATAATTGCACATGTAATAAAAGTATACATGGCAATAAATCCGATTAAAAAGCTGAGAATATAATTGCCAGAAGCATAAACGAATTTTTCATACAGTCTTGGTGAAAGCTTTTTTCTTCGGAGCCCTATTCGTGAGAACGTCGGACGTACTTTAAGTAATGAATATCAAGGCCGAGGGCCTGAGTATTCTCGTTTCTTTGGTAGTTTCCGTGATATCTTCGTCAATCCTGACTGTCAGTCTTAGTGACAGTGAGAAATGAGAAGTTCATGAGAAAGAACAAAGGGCCTCGTTCATTGAGGCCTCGTTCATGCTAATGAATACGAGAGTGGTACCAAAGGGCGTGAGGTGGAAATATGGAGATCGGCTTTAAGGAGTTTAAGGCGCAGGTGTTTGAGTTAATTCGAGGTGGGGCTACAGGATTTAATCGGAAATTACAAGGAAGGCTCAAGCTCTGCGCTCCTCGGTACCAAGAAACTGCTTTTGACCCCATCCAAGGTGATTCTTTCGCCATGCGAGCGACTATGGTACATATATACCGCTACAGGCCATCAGGAAGTGATTCCTGCGGGCTCGATATTTGATTTTACTACTACACTTTTTAATATGCGGAACGAAATTTTAACGAGTAAAGTAGAATTCTGAAGTCGTTTAAAAACTCTCTATTGACAAATTATCATTGCTGAATAACGGTATTGGTTCTGTACCAATTAAATTGGGAGATAAGTTTCTTATGCATAACATGAATGAAGGAATTCTTTACACGAAGGAAAAAGAATCTGTTAAAATAAGGAGAACAGATTTTGTCTGCTAAAGTTACAGACATTTCTGTTAAACTTACAGATGGTCAGTAAATTTTACAGATATGCCTGTAGAATCTACAGAAATGTCTGCAAATATAACAGAAAAAATCTGTAGCCCCTATTTTAACAGATTATTCTGTTAATTTTACAGATTCTTTTTTAAGATCTCAATAGTATTTAGAATTATTCTTTTTCTTTGTAAAGATATTTATTAGGGGATATAGCTTTTATATTGAAATAAAACTATACACTGTTGGAAACCGAATTTGAAAAGTATCAAAGGAATCTGTAAATTACCAATGATACTTAATTTTCATGAATTTTTTCTTCAATTTCAGTTACGGTAATTGAATTTTCTTAAATTTATATTAAATTTACTAAGTCGTAACTGAAATTTATGAAAATGCACCTTAAATTTATGAAACACTCTCTCAATCAGAATCAGTCAAATTTAACTGATTATCAGTCAAACCATGGCTGACTTCTTGCTTTAGCAATCAGTCGAATAAGTTTGTATTTGTATTTCCTTTATTGCGACAACCTACCAGTTAAAACCAATTACAGGGTTGAATTTATATGTTAGGTACAGTGTCATACTTATAAAGTTACATTAACTTAACTGAAGGGTGTCAGTACAAAACTAAATAACCAACATTTTTGTCGAAAATGGGCTGTTTGCATAGAAAGTTCTTTAATAAATCAAATACACATTGTGTTAAAAGGATTTCTTCGAAATCTCATTTTTATCCCTTTAGTGACCACTTCGCCATAAGATTACCGACAGTTTTTAAAAATAATTTTTACAATTTGTTGGTTATCTAGTTTTGTACTGCCACTCTTCAACTATAATAACCAGTATCTACGCTTCTAACGTCCAGAATTAGTGAATAACAACTCTCTATGAATCTCGAAAGTGATGTATTTTTTCTCTTAAGTTCTCTTTGTTTCTTATGTTACAAATTAATTTATGTGAATACCAATTCGGAAATTTTTTTAGGTTTACCATCATAAGTAAATCTAGGCACTACATTGTCGATTAATCTGTTTAGGTTATTATTCAAATGATCGCATGCGTCCTCAACGTTTGTACTCAGGTACACATCACTCCAATCATTACCAATTTCTATATATAATTGTGCCCTATTTGCTTTCGAGTACTGAAATTTCAGTGAACGAAAAATTGACTGAAGAATTAGTGAATTTTGACTGAAATTTTAGTTAAATTTCCTCTGGATGAATCAGTGACTGATTTCTTGCTTCTGAATCAGTTTTAACTGATTCGGAATTAGAGAGCAGAAACGGAATTCTCAGTAACATGTAACTTGCATAAAACTTCAATTACCTATACACAAAACTTTTTCTGTTACGGTTTCGGAATTTTCAGTAGCAGGTTTCTCAGTTTTCAGTTACAAGTATCGTAAAATTACATTCTTTTAACGCAATATTTAGTTTCTTGAAATTGAATTTTAATTTTCCTAAATTCTTTTAAATTTACATAAATGTTACTCAAATTTACGTAACGGTAACTGAAAACAGTAACAGTTCAGTCACATGTCTCTGAAAATTATCATGGAAATTTCTAATAGTGTACTCAAAAGTTGCATATGATATGTATATTTCGCATATTTTTTACTATTTGGAACAGTTTTCTTTATTTTCAAGTGATCCTTATGAATTTTAAATTCATTAAAAAAGAAAGCACAGGTGCGAACACAATCAGTATCTCAAACATCAAGGTTCAACATTTTAATCGGCCATTTTTCATGTTCTTATATTGGATGCTCATAAATCAAGATTCGATTGCAACAATGTTGCTAGGATAAAAAGAACTGCTGTCATAAGTACACCCTTCACAATACTATCTGGTTAAAAAGTTCAAACCTTTCTTCGTCATTAATCATAATTTAATTACGACGTGAGCTTTATAACTTTAAGCAGATGGTAAGGTTGTTGAAAAAATAACTATCATCTTAAAATGTATTAGTGATGTTGCTTAATACATATTCTAAGAGAAAAATGTTCACTTTGCCAGAACAAAATTGGAAACATAAAAAATATCATGTTTAACAACAATTATTGTAGGTCAAAGTTTTATGCAATTTTGTAAGTTTACGCTCTATAAAAATGATCGAATTTTAATCAATGATGGCTCATTTAATTAAACATAAAACTTTAGAAATTATTCCACTTTTCAAATTTACTAAACAATCTGTAATTATATACTTGTGGGTGATTGCGAAAAACTTTCTTGGATTAGATAAAATGATTTGGAGTAAAAAGTTTCAAACTTTTTGGTAATGACCTAATTAACAGACTTATGATACTAATGCAACAAATAATTAATTACATGATTATAACTGAAAGGCAAGGTCTTGAATTATATTTAATATTCACTGTATGAAAAAAAAATTTATTCAAATTCCAAATGAAACATTTACCATTTTCAACCACCCTTATTTTCGTATAGGTTAAAAGAATGTGCAAAAAGCATGAAAATATCTAATATTTCATTCAAAAATATGTCTGGTTAAGTTAACTAAAATTTTGCTAGTTTTTTTTTAGAGTTTTAATGACAACATTTTTATTTAGAATTAAGTTTGGAGACTAAGAACCATTCTTAATCGAAAAATGAATTTTCTGAACAGTACTAAAGTCTGGGGCTTAATGTATCTGTAATTGAATATTATTTAAATTGAAACTAATACTCATTTCCTTCAATGAATAAAATTCACATCTTTGAATAAAATAATATATGCAATCGAAAGAAAATGTTTTGAATAAATCACATGATTTTTATCGCCTGTGTACAGTTTTCGTAACTGTGTTAAAGTCAAGAGTTCTTTATTATCCGATTCGAAGGTAAATCTCGAGTGTTACGGTTCTTGACTTTTAAACTTGAATGAAAAATTCGTCATTAATCGTAGATTCTCGGTAATGAAAAGGTGGAATGTAAAAGAAACGGGAGTTATTAATCGATACTTATCACGCGATATTGTCACACGATAGGCATGTCACCTTTCTCGCGAATTTATCGCCTTGCATGCGTTGATTTAACAAGCAGATGAATCGTAGAATCGTTAGGTGGGTTACTACAATGAGGTAAGTTGAAATATAGGAGCATCGTGGTGATAAATATTAATAAACATTATGACATTCCACCACTACGTAATTTTTATTCACCTTTTAGCGTAAATAGCTCTCTTGTGCATAAATTCAGCATGACTTTCTTCTTACAACGGTAAAGGTTTTCAGGAACTATCCATGTGAAGATTTCAATTTATCCTTTTTTAGTTACAAACACAGTAAAACGCTTTTCCTCAATTTCACTCCGGATTCTGTCTCCAAATTATGTGCAAAAATACAACAAAATGAAATGAAAAACAAATTTAACAAAAACAAATTAAAACAAAAATGATTGCTTCGTCATAAAAGAAGTTTTATAACGATGCAAATTTTAAAACTTCATTTTTTGAAGTCATTACCTGGCATTTTAAAAACAAAATCATGCAGATGTGTTCATTCTATCAAAAGTTAAAGTGGAACACACAAAAACGAGAAAAAAATTAAGTCTTCTTTTTGCTGCGCGCATTCGACTAAAAATAGATGTGCTGAATAGTAAATTTTCGACATGGAAACGTGATTCTTATCCAAAGTTGTTACAGAACCTTTGGAAAATCTGGAAAATGTATGAAATTTTGAAACATCCCGGAAATTTGAAAAATTAACATGGGAAATCTGGAGAAAACTTGGAATTTCGAAATTGGGAATCTAATGAGCCTGAAGTGGTGAGAAAATCAGGTTTTCAGTCAATTCTCGTTTTTTGCAGACTCTCTTGAATTTAAAGCCATATTCCCTTCCGGTATATTCGAAGAAGAGGACAGATTCGCGATTCCCATGGACTAACTCTAAAGGCGAGGGAAGATTGTAAATATAAATCTGTCGTATATACCATGAGGTTACACACCTATCCTTGGGAATGTCAACCGCGTTATGTTGAGACTGCATACTAAGTGGACAGAATATGTACTTTTCACAGACGTACTTGGATATAAGAGAGATGGAGATATGATCTTATAAGAACAAAGCAAGAGGTCTTGTGCAATGCAGCGAGATTTGCAACGAGATGAGATGCACTGAGGAAGAGAACATGCATGAGAAAGCAAGAAAGCCTCGAGATTAAAAAAGGAGAGTACGTGACAAGTCAACGATGGAAGAGGAAGGGAGAAGAACGTAGGCTCCATTCATGCTTCCTCGGCTTTCATACTACATATGTTGTACACCTTGTGTCAATGTCCCATCTTTTGCGTGTAAACTTCTAAGAGCAATCACGTGCGTCTTTACGGTTTAGGTTCGTAGCTAGGTGATCATAAATTATCATTAGTATTCATCGAAACCTTCTCAAAAAATTTCATCGAAAATTCAAAGAAATGCATTTCACATGGAGAAAAAAGAATCTGTAAAATTAACATAATAATAAAACAGGGACAGCAGAGTTTTTCTGTTATATTTACAGACATTTCTGTAGATTCTACAATTTTTGTTAAACTTATAGATATGTAAATTTAATAGACATGTCTGTCTGCCTGTTCTAAAGACAGAAATGTCTGTTAGGTTAACATTTTTTCAGAAACATTAGAATTCCATTAACCTGATAGATATTTCTGTAAATATAACAGAAAAAATCTGCCAGCCCTATTTCAACAGATGACTTCTGTTAATTTTACAGATCTTTTTTCTCCATAGGGTACAAAATAATATGAGATATGCTACCTAATTTTGATAATCTTCTAAATGAAACTTTTTACTCAAAATAGTATACGAAAGCTAGTAAAATTCTGCATTAAATAAACCTAAAGTGAAGTGATTTTGTCAATACTGTAAGAATATCTCAGCAACCTTTCACTTTTCAGTGAAAAAGTAAACGACAAAATTTCTGTGAGCACAACACTGGAAATTTTTCTATATTATCTACAAAATCCTACAAAATCATATTTTGCTATTAGACAGACAATAACTATTGTCTAAAAATCGTTATTAAAGAATAAAAAATTTATTTTACGAAATAAACAAATCTGTGGGTATTTCATTTGTATTTAAAAACATTTGAAGGTCGGTTGACGAAAATTTGAAAATTAGAAAATGAAAATAAAATTATGAAAGGAAATTACTTAATTGGGTAATTAATTACGAAAAATTTAAGGAGTGTGAAGATGTACAATTAAAAATTAGTTAAAAATATAATAAAAGACGCTAAAAATGATCTTTCAAGTAACCAAAAGATGACAGTTTTCTTGTGTGACGTCACTCGAGACATGTAAATCAGCAATTTCATATTGAACAAATTTTAATTTTTTAACTTAACCGTTACGGTCGATCGTAAAAATTTATAATTTTCTGTTACAAGTTAGCAATTAAGTATTTGTTCCTTGAGCACAACCACATAAAGCTGAAGAACAGTCGTGAGAAGGTATTTACACTCATCGCTAAATTATGGGCCGGGCTCGAGGGTAGATGGTCCTCAGTCTAATGCTATTCGAGCGAGCAGTCTTATGTCCACGAATCGTGATGTAAACAACGTCTGGCGGCCCTGACTGCCCGAGCGATGGCGCCGTCGCGAGACGCTCAGGGGCTAGGGACAGAATCAGTGAAGCGTGAACGACCATGAAGGTAGCCCATAATCTAACGATGAGTGTATAAACTTTTCCAAAACTTTTTATGATATTTCAAAGAGTATCAAGAGTGTTAAGGTCGTTTTTAAATTTTGTACGCACACATTTTTTTTTCAAATTATGATTCCTCTCATAAGAAAATGATCACAATGGTTTAGATTGGTCCTTATACTCTATTTTTACTTAAATTTTGAGTTTTAATAAGTTTTTACCTCGTGCGATCTGGCTTATTTACAAAATGCCTGCAAATATAAGCCGTTACGGTCGAAATGTCAAAATTCGGGGGACATACTTTTGAAGCCTGTGACTTGGTTCGTATTGAACAAAATACAGATTCTCATGAATAGACATGATTCTGCTTTAATTAACTTGAAACAGATATTTTGTTTTATAGCCTTATCTTTTTTCATCATAGAGTCTAAGCATAAAAAGCATATGAAAATGTGGATCGAGACAAACTGACTTAATTAAAAATCGAACATTCAAACTTCGATTACTTTTGATCTAAAGAATAAATCTATTTAAAACCATTTGTGCAGTATAGTTTTCACTATAATACATACCTTGAAACAAAGATTAATTTGATATTTATTAATACTACCCAGATATCTTTGAGGGACACAATAGTGAAAGGTTCCTGAGATATGCCCTGATACATGTTCAAAAATTCAAAAACTAAATTCAATTGTCATTTTATGTGCAGAAAACTTACCGGTTCACCTTTCGGTCCATCCAATCCAATTGGACCCTGAAATCAGGCACTGGTTATTATATTTGTTTGCCTAACACTCTACACTTATCAGCGGTAAATGCACATTTAATAGAAGCCGAAAATATGAAATTCTAACCAATCAAATCACGACTATAAAAAAGTAACCTTTTCTAAATGAACGACTGTATAATTTTCTTTTCTTCTTAATATTATAAAAGGTCGTTACAAGCTTGAAATTTTTAATTTAAAGCAAAGAAACATTTTATAGTTGTCTATCAACATAATAGTTTTCCATTCCCCTTTTTTTCCATTTTCACCATTTTATTTACCAAAATTCACCACAACTTTCGCTCTCATAGAATAAAAATTTAAAAATTCCAAATTTCAAGCTCGTGGTGGCTGGATATAATATTAAATAAAAAATAAATATAAAATTTTTATAGTTGGCAATTGATCGAAGCGAAAATTTGATATTTTAGGCCCGCTCTACAATATTAAAGTAGATACTTATATTTAAACGTACTTTTTGTATGTCATACTTAAAAGTACACTCGAAAAAATGACTGGTTAAAAATAACAAGAATTCCGGTTACATTTTTTTTTTAGAGTAGTAAACATTCTTTTCAAGCACTTAAATATAATCATTTTTAAAGATGAGAAAATTTTTTAAATTTTCCTTGCATTTAATTAAACAGTAAAAGGGCAGTAACCGACTGTATAGCAAGGTGCTTCCAAATTACAAAATTAATAGAAATTTAGAGATTATGTAAAAATTCTACATCCTACAATATGGCCGCGGTTAACTACATAATTATTACTGATATGCTATAGAGCGCCCCAAAAAACAAAAGTTGCCTCTCTTAATTTGAATCAGTGTGATTTCACTGGTGAAATAGCCTAGAAGTCGGTTACTAATGTTACTATATTACTTTAGTGAAACTTTTTTACCGAATGACATTTACTAATTAACTTTCACTTACAATATAAGTAATATAGTAAATAAAATAAAAATTAATCACTCAAATTTAGTAAAATTTTCACTAAAGTAATACAATAATTGACTTTTAGCTAATCACAAGTGAAATCTCACTGATTCAAAATAAACTTCCATTTAGTAATAACAGTTCTTGGTAACAAAAGTTCACCAATATTTGTCATTATACAGGGTGGCCACCAGTGGCTTGCAGGATAGAATTATATAGTGTAAATACTTTAGAATACCATAAAGTAAAACAGATTTTATACAGTATGCCAAGTATTCTAACACTATATTCCTATCCAGCACAAAAATACGTGGCCGAACCTGTATAACCAATTTTAACATTGCCTAATGTAATGTTTGCTTTTCTCTTTGTATTTCTAAACTTTAATTAACAAACATGAAACTTTATACAATTTTTTGGCATTGAATGACAATTGGTTTTCAATAATTATACTATGTGAATTAATTTTTACTTTTCAAGATTTTTAGTGTTTACCAAACTGTTATATTCCTACTTTATCATTTGCGGTACGTCACAAATTATTACAATAATGTTAAATATTCTCCATCAAAGACCATACATCTAAGCTTCACTCTAAAGTTCAGTAAAAAGATTGAAAATTAATTTTTTACATTTTATATGTGGTGATTTTTCATTTTTAAGAAGAAGTTAACCACTTTATAAATTTTTTTCTTTTTTATGTGCTTTCTAACGCTATTTTAAGAACGGAGTTTTTTAGGACAAACCAGCGTTCAATTAGTTCTAATTAAATACTGTCTAAATTTGAATTAGTTAAAATTTTTATTAATTTGTATATTAGTGACTGAATTCTAGCTGTGAGTCAGTTATTTTTTAATGTATTCAACAGTTGTAAAATATTTTTTAAGGATTCAATCAGTAAAACAATTTAATTACTAATTCAAATTAGTCAAAATATTTGGACTGATTCAAAGATGAAGAGTGCGGTTTTACTCTAAAAGTCTTAAAATGGTATTAGAAAGCATATACAAATTACTTATTTTCCATACTTGTGTTGAAAAGAGACGCACGATTTCTGATACGCTACTGCAATAATTAGTGTATATGCCGAGTCAGAGAAACCACAAATTTTTTTCTAAAAGTGTTTTTTCACTAAATGGAAGCTTTTTAGGAGATGTCATAAAAATCAAAGCAAATTTCCTTATTTTGGGACTCCCGATTGCGGTGCCCACGCGTTTTTTAATAAACTAATCTTGAGTGTACACTGTATAGCATTAATTCCAATCATTATTAGCATTCTGTTATAGAACGTTGGCAATGCAAGATGTAAAAGGTAAACCCGAGTATTGAGTCCTATATGTGTACGTCTGCGAGAAAAGGAGCAAATTGTCAGCTTGTATACTTTACTACATGACTGCTTTTTGTGGACGGGCGTCAAAATTTATATTTTGTTTTCATTGCAAATTGATGCTTAATAGATTTTGGTACTCCACTTATGTTCCAGAAGTCCAAATTGTCCTATTTCTCGCGAATGCACGCTGGGGCCTGTATATGGAAGATAGGGACATGGTGCGAAAAAAAAGTTACTAGATCGGTCTTTCCTTTAACATATTTTGATAAATAGAGATATGACGTTACAAAATTCGAAGTTCCCGTTTTGTTCTCATGCACCTGCAGCGATGGAGATATGATAGGATAACACACAGGTAAGATATGCGTTTCATTCATATTCGAGCATCAAACGTGCGTGACCTTTGAAGCAGCATACATCCGAGCCTATTGCATCTATCGTTATTCAAAAAAATGGATTCGA
>JBAGKK010000088.1:753404-772618 GCA_037177015.1 Euceroptres primus
TATCGAACAGTATTTTATACCACGAGAGCCGAAAAATCATGGCAAAGTTGAGATTTTGAGGTTAGAGTGGTATAAATTCTTTAGCAATAAAAATTTTCTAACGCGTGCGATTTCGCATTTGTTTATAACAAATGCCGCTTATAATGAATGCCTTTCGCAGTCCCTTGAAATTCGTTATATCGGAGTTCTGCTGTATTTCATTTATCTTTTATCTTGTATCCTTTATTTCGACTTATTTTTACTGCTTGAAGGAATGAGATCCTCTGAGTTTCCAAATAGACTTCAGATTAGGAATTCACGACTTGACTACTTTAAAGCACTCGGCTTGTCCAACAGGAGACCTCTTTCGTGTCCCGAGGTGTCTAGTAACCCTCGGGAGGAACAGGGGATGCTCATCCCTCCTATTACGTCGAGTGACATCCAGGCTAATATCCTTCCACTTCCTGTCACTCTACTCTCGCGTGTCTATCCCTATGTACTGTTCCCCTACACTCTCATCCGTGTCTCTCTGTACAAGTTTTTTTTTATTTGGGCGTTCGTAAAACAGCGCACGTTAAAGCACCCCTTGGAGGATATTTCTCTACTGAGCTGTGGAAAAACCATGTCGTCGATCCCGGTCGAAACTTTCACGCCGACCTTACTGCAAAAGATCGCTCTGTCTCGGCGTTGAGGTCGGGGTCGTAACGAACGAACCAACTAAATGCACATTGCACAACCCTTTCAAATCTCAAAGCTCCTCTTTTGCAAAAAAGCTTCTTTTTTAATCCTAAAAAATTCTCTAACAGGGTGGATTAAAAAGTTTTGAAAATTTAGTACTTTTGGGATTATATTTTTGGATAATAGAATTGTAAATAATTCAGCATTAAAGAATAAATTGTATCAGGGAAACATTATCAGTAAACAAGTAAGGTAGATGTCCCCATTCCTGATCATTTAAGTTTACGAGGTCCAGTTTTCGTGATATATAAAATTTCCCTAAAGTTTAAAAACAAAAACTTTGAATCATTTGTATAATGCGACTATTTTTCTTTAAAATGAGCGAATAATAAAATAGATAAACGCTTGAAACTAGCCTTAAATAGTAGAGTTTGAAAAAAAATTTTTGAATATCCCTATTCCTGATCACCTAAATTTTAACTAACGTAACACTTTAACTTTCGCTCTGACACAATAAATAAGGAATGAACTGTCAAATCTATCTAAACAGAATTAGTAGTATTGATTTCATCTAATTTTGACCAAAATAGACTTTTAAAAATACATATGATCAGGAATTAGGACATCTACTGTATTTGCTTCCATATTACTTTTCACAATTGTAGACCTGATTTTTTCAAAAATGGGGGATTTTTAGAGAAAGATAAAATTATGTGGAAAAAGAACTATAGAAAATTCTTTAAAAATAATGAAGACACTTTGGAGGAGTCTAGAAAATATACATAAAAGAGTTTTGAGGACTCTGGCAAGTTTTGAAAAAGTCCAAGAGGTTCTGGAGGATTTGGAAACATTCTAGAATGTTACAGAAGAATTCAGAAGAAGTTTGAGTTTTAGAAGATTTTGGAACATTCTAGAATATTTTGGAGAATTTTTACAGATTTTAAGAAAATCTAGAAGGTTTCAGAAGATTCTGAAAAAATTATTAGTATTTTTAAAAAATTCTAAAAAATCTTGAACATCCTTGAACTTTATTAAAGTTGGTTGAAGTTTCTGAAGGATTCAAAATTCAAAATTGTGTCCACATTTATTTGTTATTCAATTATTTGTTTATTTTTAAATATTGTTTCGTTGCTTAAAAATACAAATAGTTCTCAATGAGATCCTTTTTAGAATCTTCCAAAGATTTCCCGATTCTTTCGGAATCTTCTAAAACCCTCTAGCATAGTCTAGAACTTTCTAAAATTTCCCACGATTTTTTAAAACTCTTACAGAAATATCCAGACTTTTTAAAAGTTCCGAAATCTTCAAAAATACCCCGAAACCTATTATGATTTTTCAAAATATTCTAGACTGTTTCAGAATCTTTTAGAATTCTCAAAAATCTTTTAAATTCTGCCCTAAACTTCTTATATATTCCAGACTCTTCCAGACATTTTTTTAAAGATTTTCGAAAACTTTAGAGAATTTTAGGATGATTTTGAAAAGAGTCTAGAAGATTCTTGAAAATTTTGAGAGTCTTTTTCAGATTTTAGAGGGTTCTAAAAGATTTTGCAGAATTCTGGGGTTCAGAATATTCTGGAGGATCTTAGAAGATTTTGGAACAGTCTAGTATATTTTTTTAAATATTGAAGAATTTTTAGAGATTTTTTAAAATTTTATAAGATTATAGAAGAACTCAGAAAAAAGATTCCAGAAAACCCAGAAGATATTAGAAGGTTATGTAAGAGTTTAGAAGATTTGATTATGAAAAATTTTGAAAGACATTGAAAGAGACTGGAAGATTTAGATTCAGTCTAGAAGATTTTAGAAAATTTAGCAAAAGTTTTGAAGTGTCTAGTAGATTCTAGAAGACTCTGAATCTCTAAGATTTTAATATCGTAGCACGCATTTTTAAGTGTCACACGTTTATATTTATTCTAATTCTTGGAAAAGTAATCTGAAATTTGAATAAAAAAAGGGAAAATTCTCAAAGACAGGGAAAAAGGGGAATAGGGGACGGACTGTGATCCTTAACACTTGTAATTTTTCGTTTTATGAAATTAACCGAATAAATTCAATAACTGAAGGTTGATTTTGAGAAATTGGAACCCAGGGGTGCGAAATGTGGTCACATGCGGTTCTGTGAGACAATTTCGTTCGTACACCCAACTCGATCGATCTGTGATGCGTTTAGTGTTCGTTTAATGGCATCGTGCAGTAAACCACGTACTCGTTGTGAATTGGTAGCTGAACTTTCGCGATATTCGTGCTTCCTCGATACCAAGGGGAATTTCGAATTTGGTCTAAAGTTGCGGCACAGTGACGTGGGGAGACAATCACCGAAGCCCTACTACCACAATAGTTTTGGATCTAAATTCGCTTCGGATAGTATGCATCGTATATGCATACTATAATTTATATTTATATACGTCATATTACTGAATTGGAACGATGTGTTAAAGTCAATGTCCGCGCGTCCTTTACTGGCTCGCATTACTCGTTCCACTAAGTACCACGTCTGGCGATGCTTCGTCAAAATTACTATCTCGTTACAGGGGCTGTGCCGGGCTTCCTGAACTTTCAATGCGCAACGAGTAACGCCGTTTTCCAGGAAATGCGACACTACTATTTATCGCTCGGCTTATCCGACTTGCGAGGCGATGTACTGCACCATCGCTTGGTGATTTTAACCGTGGTCGAGGCGATAAGCATTAATAAAAAAGGAAAAAAAGACGAATTGGAAGTCGCGAGAAATTCTTATGGGTGATTGACAAAAAGTTGACCATATTAGACCACGAAATTTCCGAAAAAAATAATTATTTCATGCCGCCTAAAATACGTTTTTTTTAAAGACGACCAACCCAAGAGAGTATGAAAAAACGAAATAAAGAGATCAAGGAATATATTTGTGATAGTTATGAATTCTATACGAAAATAACTCCTATTCTTATGTTTCTGCGTAATAAGCGTGGAATCTTACTTCAGTTCTGAATGTTTTTAAGTAATGTGAATGCACAGGAAGTTGATGTACAACTTTAGGAATGGAAATCATTTTCGGGGAGTTTGAGAAGAAAAAATGAAGTTGGACGTCCCTAACCTCAAAATTCACTAAGTTCGCAATGTATGACATTCGACCTTAACAATATAAATATTTGAAGAATCTTTTAAAAACATTCCAAAAACAGGTAAAAGTTATTAAAAATATGGAAAACATCTGTGATTGCGCGATTTATTTTATATTGACTTCACGTCTTCAATATATCGTCTCGTTTAATAAAATTTTGAATTGATAGTTCGATAGATATGACAATTTGTAAAACATATTGTGCAAAAATAGTGATTATTATTGACTGCTACTTGGAAATACTGATGCGAAATCGATTTTCAACTACTTGAACTACTTGAAAATCTTCGTTAGTCTAAAATTCAACTACTTCAACTACTTGAAAATCTTCGTTAGTCTAAAATTAACAAATCTACGTCGTATTTTGAATAATTTGAATCAGGATCTTCGAGTTTTATCTTAAAATAGCAAAATCCTAAAACCTGACACAAAACTTGGGGACAGATTTTGGAGCGATTTTTCGTATCTTTAACTGTAAAATATTCAACTCCATAATCATCTGTTGCAACTAATTTCAATCGATTTTCATAATCCTAAATTATGAAAGAAAATATTTTCAATATTATTTAGCAATTTTCTATTTTTAATTTTTAGTTTGGGACATCGCGTAACCTGACATTTTTCAAACATTTTTATTTATAATTTCTAAACGAAGTCGTCTAAAATTTTGAAACTTTTCTAAATTGTGTCCTGATATGAGTATTTTGCTCAGATATATTTAGATAAAATTAATTAATCACAGGATATGTGAAAAATTACAGGGACTTAAAATGGTCAACTTTTTGGCAATCACCCTTATATATTTTTTGAAGTGTCATAGAAAATCGTAACAGTGAATGAACCCTTAAGCCAGAATTCCACTTTGACATAATACAATAAAATAAAGTGATAAAAAAAATAGTTGAAATATTATATTTTTATCCAATTAATTGAAAAAAAATTTTCGCATCTTGAGAACTATTATTTTATGGGAAATCGAGAAACAAAATTATGAGCAAAAGTTAAAGTAAATGTAAACGAACGCAGAGATATGAGGCAGTGAATGAAAGGTAAGAAAAGTTTTAAAAATTCTTCGCTTATATTTTTATGTTCTGCCCAGGAATACGATAAATGAAATTAAAATGCATGTAAAAAAGTAAACCATCGAGAAAAAGCGTTATAGCTTTGGAGGAAATACACATGATATGATTCAATTATATTTTCAACTCTATTCGAGAAAGAAGTGAACCCTGCGAAAAAGCTTTTTTATTATTTAAATAGGCAGTCGACAGTTGGAATTGGGAGCAATTAAAAGATCTTTCTATTCCTGGAAAATTGTTCCCTTCCCTGTGTATGTATATATTATGAAACCTTTGAAAATTTCAAAAGGTTTCATGACCACTTTATTGTGTTTTGTTTGAAATTCTAATACAAATTTTTTTAGTTTTTTAATTAGTGAATGTTAATTTCAATGTTAAAATATAATAAAATCTTCCAATTTGTTTCCATTTTATATTACATATTCTATTATATTCTATCTAAGAAATTATTTTATATAACTTGTATACAATAAGAAAATTTACGTTCAATATCTATCTTATTCAAAGTTTCAGAAATGATTACTAGTCGCCAAATATATCACGTGGTTGTTAGAAAATGTGTTTTCTCGAGCGTTGCCAAGCCATACATTGTATCCTTTCTCGGCAAATAGGCATTCTACCAATTGTAATAAATTAAAGAAATTATTTTTCAGTAGGTTATCAAATGGATTAAACTTTTGATACAAAAGGAATTATAATTTGGATTTTCTTCCGAGTAGAATTTAAAAGAGAATATCACAATTTACATTTATATAAAATAAATTAATTTAATAGTTTCATGAAATCGATTTTTTAGTTTATTAAAAAATATAATATTAGAATTATGGAATATGTGTTCTGAATCTAATTGTACATATGCAAAATTCATAAAATTTTTAAGTAATTTATTTTATATAAATGTAAATTGTGATCTTCTCTTTCAAATTCCACTCCCGTAAGAAAAACCTAAACTCGAATTCCTTCCTTCCGATTATATTATATAAATGTAAATTGTGATCTTCTCTTTCAAATTCCACTCCCGTAAGAAAAATCTAAACTCGAATTCCTTCCTCCCTCCAACACATCACTAATGAAGACTCAATTCATTGCTAATTTTATATAATTAAAAATTCTGTCCTTCAAAATTTCAGTTAAAACCAATCTTTTTAAAAATTTTGGACTAGGGGTTGTGGCTTGATATGAAATATTCACGTCAATGCCTTTAGTACCATGCTGAATTAATAAACTTGGCTACTAGCGACACTTTGAGTGTCTGTAAGGTGGGGCTAGGTCTTTATGAAGGTAGAATATTAGAGTTTCCTTCACAAAGTTTACGAGCTAGCTTTATATACACAAAAGAACAGATTTTTGAATATTTTATACAAGCAATTAATTCCTATTGCATATTCTGATTCAATTCTTATTATTGTTTTTTATTATTTGTACTCCAGGAATTCAATATCTACGATGTATATCCATCTTAACGGTCCACCGATCTACTGCAGAAATATTTAATCACTTTCCTGAACAAAACTCTCAGATTTAATTTTGTCTGCTCAACTATTTTTCAGAGGATATTTTCAAACCTTGTGTGTATTTTTTTATATTTACTTTCCAATATACATACATAAACAATATTTTGTGTAAGCATTACGAAGTGAATCAATTGAGTGGCTCCTTAATTGAAAAGGAAGAGTCCATGTAACCTCAAAAAAAATTTGGAACGTACAATTATTGATTAACATATTAGCTATAAAATAAATAAAATGCTGGAGATTTTTGGAAAATTTAGGATTTAGATCGAATTTGTAGTTGCTACTCTTGAAATGGAAGAACTATTGCGGGCAGGTTGTCGTTTGAAAAGGGGGGTCTTAACGCTCCCGCAAGCAACGCAATGACATAACAGAGAGGAGTACGCTGAACGGGTTTCCTATGTGTCGAACAAAGGATCGGCGGTGTTCGATCGGTTCAGTTAGGTCACAAAGCATGTGTGCGATCCAACACCGATCGCTGCTAGTTTAACATCCTTAGCCCTTCAAGCACAACCTGACGCATATATGCACTCCGTTTAAACATAGAACGTGTACAGATATATGTGGGCATGTGTCTGATGTTTACTCGACGAAACCAAGCAGGGTCCTTTACGCTATCGAGAACTGATCATACTAACAAGCATGTCCAACCAAGTATCTCCCTAGCCCTAAATCATCGCAGCCTGATTTCAATCAACTCATGTAGACAAAGGAACTGTTTTTTTTGGACACTTCTCAACTAAATTGCCTAAATATAATCGATTCAATACTTCAGGTATATTGCCTCAATATTATATGTTTAATTATTATCTTAGCAAATTAGTATCTTAGCAATAGTCAATAATGACCCCTATCATCAGTCAATAACAACACCTAGAAAACTGACAATAACAATTGTCAATAACAACCAAAAAACCGTTTTAGTATCTTAGCAACAGTCAATACAGACCCCTAGCAACGGGAAATATCAGCTAACAGTAAGGATGAATAATCAATCGATAGCAATGACCAATAACCCCTAGCAACTCAATAAAAGACCCTAGCTACGACTAATAATATCTTCTAGGTATACTGAATAACCACTTCTGACAACGGTCAATAACTTTAGATACAGTTCATAACAACCCCTAGCAACAGTCAATACCAACCCCCTTTATAACAAAAATGTCTAGCAACAGCTTGAAACGACGACTAGCAATAACCATTGCTAGTCGTCGTTTCAAGCTAGTCGTCTGTCAAAGCAATCCCTAGCAACAGTCAATAAAAAATCCCCAACAACGATCTATAAAAATACTCGAGAGACGTTCAATAATTAGTTCCAGCAACGGTTCATAACAACCTCGAGCAGGTGAATAATAAACCTTTAGCAACTCAGTAACAGACCATAGCAACGGTTAATAACAACTGTTAGTAACATGCAATAACAATCCCTTTAAAACGATCATGACCAACCTATAGCAATATTCGTAAACAATTTCCAGCAAAAGCTATTAATGTCTAGCATCAATATTATTTTTAAAAATCTCTAGAAACGGTCAATAAAAGTGACTAGCAACTTTCAACAACAACTTTTTGAAACGGTTAACAACATCCAAAATAACAGAACGGGTTGTGATTGGATGTTACTATGGATTGTATGGATTAAGGTGGTTTAAAAAACATCGAGAAGCACCTAGTTTTTCGAATAGTAGAGGATCACCGGAAAAACAAGTGAAATTATAACTTTCAACAATACCAAAAATTTTGTGTTTTATGTGTTTTTAGCTAAACAGATTATTTAAAAAGTTACTTAAACAGATAATATAGGGTGAGTGCACTGGTGTCCTGACACGTATCAGAGGTCGGGCGAATATTTATTTTCTCTGAATGAAATTGTTATAATGTTATAAAAGTTCAGTCATATGAAAGAGATTGGCATTTATTTTCTAACCTTTTTTACCAGATCGCAAAATATAATACTTTTTTATTTATGAATTTCCAAAAGTGGTGAAATAGAACATAGAAATATTTTTTCTTTACGAACATAGAATCGTTGTCTGTCCACCGGCACAGGTACGTTTATCCTATATTGAGAACAATTCAAACTATTAATAACTTTTAAAATATTGATTTTAGAGAAAATTGCAAAAGATGAAAATTGTGCAGATTTTAAAGTCAAATACGACTTTATTAGTGAATTTAAACAAATTTAATTTTGTGTATTTCCCATAATGTTGGCCATATGTTAACGTGGTTGACGTTCATAAATCAGTTCAAATTATAGAGGAAATCATGAAGAATTCAGAGGCCTATATTTAAAATCATTTATCTCCATTAATTTGAGAAATATTCTCTATTAAAGCTTTAATGTCATTTTGAGAGCACTAAATATACTTTGATTTGCCTCAAATTTGTACAGTAATCATTTTTCATGATTTCGAAAAAAATATCGATTGCTATTAATTGTTGAAACTGGTTGTTAAATTATTATGATATACACTTATCGTCCGTAGAAGGGCTGATTATAGAAGGGCCAGCTTCACGCTTGACTGGTTCTATCTGCGTCCCTGAGCGTCCCGCGATGGCACCATTGCTCGGGTAATCAGGGCCGCCAGAAGTTGTTTACATCACGATTCTCTGCGAATTTACTTTTGTACGTTCAGAGACTATATATGCGGCCCTGAGTGTTGACACAAGAGTGCTCGCTCGTCTCTTTAAATCCGGCTTAAACTGGATTTTAATAATACCCAGTATAGTGTCGTCTACCCCCAAGGCCGGCCCTTCTACGGGCGACGAGTGTAGTTCCGATGATTTTTTAAATTTTGATCGCTTAAACCTAAAAAATTAGAATTATAATTATTTATTCAAATTAATATTAATAAAAAAAGCGCCTACGAAATACTTTCTCAAGTGTAATGTTTAATTAAGTTGGTATTTTGAGAAATCAGAGAATTATTGATTGTTTAAGTTCAAAAAATAATTGAATCAATGGAAAGTTATTATATAGAAATTGAGTTGTATAAGATTTTAAAAACTCTGAAAAGACAGAAATTAGTATTTTAACCACCCTTCATATTTAATTTATTATATACTATCAGACATTATTTTGCTATTTATTGTACCATTTCTTTTCCGATTTATTTGCATGAATGCTGTAATCTCCTAAACAACTATAATGAACCAAATTACACTGTAGACAAACTTACATAAAAACCAATACCTTCTCATATGATGATGAGAATGTAAAAATTTATTTTCGAGGCACCTTGGCATTTACACCGTACATATAAAAAAATTATAAGTAGCTTGCCCATGCGAACGAGAGAGTCAGAACTTCGTGCCTCTTTCGGTAGCAAGGGCGAGCTACTTACATTTTTTTATATGTACGGTGTAAACGCCAAGGTGCCTTGAAAATAAATTCTTTAATGTAAGTTCAGTTACGGTGTAATTTGGCTCAATCCGAATAATAATTGAACGTATTGGTCGATTTCGAAACGCTGAATACAGGTGAGACGAGTACTCAATCCCAGGTAGAAATTGGCAAGACGATGGGCCAAAGCTTGTGCGAGTCTTCTTTTGAACAAGCTTGATGACACAGGCTTCGGTCAAGCTTGGTTCTATTGTTAATGACAATCTTGAAACAAGGCTGGCTGACAGCCTTGTTTCAAGGTTAGATAGACAGAGTTGGTTTAGGCTAAGGACATCAAGGCAAAGGTTGTTCCAAGCCTTAATCAATCTTCGGTGAATGATTAATGCTGGATTAATCTTTTCTATTTTTATTTATTTCTAATTCTACCGTAATGTTATATTAGTTTTAATGTACATATTTTACAATTATTAAATCTTAACATTCTTATCACTAGCAGTAATGAGGTTTGTGAGATTAACACATCAGTTATGCTTTCCGAATGTGTAAAATGTACGATTGTCATTGGCTGTAAATAGGTCATATTTTTTAAATACAGAAAATAATTATTATTATTACTTCATTTAAAAATATATTCACTGATAAAATAATGCTATAGCATATGTCTTTGTGAAGTTCTATGTATAAATGCAATTTATAAAATTAGCAATTGAGAATTATCGAGGCTTGGCTCAAGCTTTAGAATTTTGACTATTTAAGGCTTGATCAAGGTGTTACTAACAACCCTGGCCGAGGACTTGGCTTCCAGAGCTGGGACGGTGTTATCATTTTTGGGTCTATGAAGGGTTGGGACAGTCTTGTCTCTCCCAAGCCTCTCCCAAGTCTAGCCTTCGCAGAGGTCTTGGAGAGTCCTGCTACTTTCGTCTATTTCCTACCTGGAATGTAACCGGCCATTTCGATTAGTTAACCTTATCGAGTAAATTTAAAGTAATTTGTAAAATGTATTTCCCAAGTTCACTGGTTCAGATACATAATTAATTACGTAATTGTCAATAATTATACTTATACCAGTGAGTCAAGTCCAAAAGAAATAACGTGGTCGGCATGCTTCATTTGCCTCAGTAAATTCGTTATGAACTTTCCTCTTTACACTACCATATATGCTGTCACGTGACCCCGTTTCAAAGAGATTACGTATACATAATATATCCTCCTAGAACATCTTTGCACCCCAGGCTCTGAGCCTCAGTTTCTAGGTGGTCATTTTGTTGGCATGTCATGTAATAGATTTTCTTTCGCACGTTCGAACTCGCTACATTGTTTGCTATTTCTTCGAACACGTTCGTACTTCAACAAAACTGGGGTAAAATCGACAAAACCCTGAGAAATCTGTGTTGATCTCGTTTCTAAAAATAATCTGGCAAAATGAAAATACTATGCATTTTCTTATTACTTGAATTCTACAAGAAACAGATTTATTTAAAAATATTTTGATTTATGGTTTGTTGGAAGAATTCAGTCTAGAAGTAGGATAATAAAGGATAAAATTAACATGAGGAAGTGAAACGAGAAATAAAATAGTTCTAGAAATAAATTAAAGTTAATATGATTTAAACTGGAAAGTTGACTCAAGTTGGAGCTTACATTTTACAGAAATGTGGAGAAAAATTAATTTAATTCCAGACATAGAGTTTAGAGAGGCATCTGGAAAAGGGAAGGCATTGCAAAGACAATGGAGAATCCACCAAGTGTCGACCTGATACTTCCGACTGCAAAAGTCAGGCTTTTCTGCTTTGCCGGCAAAGCACCTGGTACTCTCTGAGACTTTCAATCGAACGTTAGCTCCGCATACGAGGCGATCGAAAGCTTCCTTACTCTTAATCTTTAATTAACCCCAATTCCCAAAGAACAGATTCGAACTTTAATCTCAGTTCAACGGGTTCATTTCGTGCCCTATCTTCCTCATAGACAAACGCTCTTACCTCCAAATAAACCTTTTCGAAATAAAGATCTAGTCTATTGAAATAATTTTCCCGAGTAGCACTTTACGCGAAATCGATATTTAAAAATGTTGGGACCTTTGAAATTCAAAACACAACAATAATTTTTGATCATATGAGATGAACTATTTAACTTAAGTTAATATAATCTACGTAGTCGAATACGGTCTAAATAACTTTATTTAATATAAAAACACTGCCTACGTTTCGTATCCTAGTGTGTGTACTTCCTCAAGGTTGAAAATTACATAATTATTTATATAATTTCATTTACAACAATTTTCAACAAAGTTTAAAAGATTAAATATTTAAATAAAATATTAAACAGCATATAAATTTGAAAATTAATTCTTATTTTCGAACTTTTGCAAAGCTGTTAGCCAAATTTAAAAACCGTGACGTAATTTAACTAATTTAAGTAATATAAATTCTGATCCTAAGATATGGAAAGAGTGATTCTGTGGGATTTTAAACTCACAATTTAATTTTAATTTAAACTCAAAATTTAACTATTTATAAACTTTGGAAAACAGGTGTGTAGGGGGTTTAAAAAATTCGAAAATAAGAATTAAATTTCAAATTTATATACTTTTAAGCATCGATTTCTCGTACACTGCTAAATTCATGGTGCTCAAACTTGAGAAACATTTTTTATACGGGAGAACTATATTGCCCTCTAAAATCGGATAAAATTAACATAAGATAGAAAATATCTGGTCCGACGTGGAATTTCTCTATTCTCTAATAATAATGATCTTACATATACGTGAGCTCATCATTTCCAAGAATAATGAGACTTGAAATTGTAGAATTTCAAGTATTTTCCTTTCAAACTCAGAAAAATCTTCCAGCTTCTTATCGTCCATGGCTGAGTTAAGTAATAATAACGAGGTCCTTGACGTCAGGTTAAGGATCATTTGAACATCCTCCAGATCGGTCCAGATAATATATATATACAGCATCCCTTTGTAGGGGTTTCCGTCCCTCATCTCTACTCAATACTCGTTGTAGGACGCCTCAACGAATTCCAATGCAGGTTGGGACACGCTCATTCTCTCATTCTCTTATTCCCTTATTCCCTTTTTCTCTCCCTCTCATGTTCTGTTCTCCATTTTTGAAAAAGAGTAATGCACCGAAATCACAATGTACTCGAGAAACCTTTCTGCGGATCACGCCTCGGTGAAAAAAAAAAGATCATAGACGACCGACTTTATATAGATAAATCTGGAAATATATTTCAACCAGAAACTTGGATTTTTGTTATATTTCTCTGGGGCATTTGTTTTTCATAATAAATATCTTGATATTAAAAACTGCTTGAAAAGCATTTTCCAGTCTAAAAAAAACCTCTAATAATTCAAGGGATGTAAAATGCATAAACGAATTCGTGTCATCGATTTATTTTCATCCGTGTGTACATCGGATTACCCAGGATTCGAAACTCGCTGGAATTTTTATGAGATCAAATACATCCGCGATTTTATTTACGCGATACCCCATCAACTTGAGAATATGACAGCTATCAAACTGATGTAGATACCATGACGTGAACGAGCTTGTAAAAAATACACGATATGCCATATAATGGTTTAAAAAATGCTTTTTTTCATTGTTCTGGGTTAGCTTCATAATAATGACCATATTAAGGCAGTATTCTACTTTGAACGCTCGAAAAAAAGCTATTTTTGTGAATTTTTTCTGAGATTATTAATAATGATATCGATGTAGAATTTGTTAGGCTTAATAAATACATCCTTGAAATACATTAAAAAATTTTTTCATTTATTTATATTTAAAAGAATACGATTTTGCAACACATTTTTGTGCTGACTTGATTATTTAAAAAATCGATTTTGAAACACATTGCTGTGCTTAGTTAGAATAGAACTAAAAATAAACACAAAGTAACATTTGAACAATTTAAAATTCAAATAAAGCAAAATAACAAATCTACATAGTGACAAAGTGGGAGAAGATTAACTGAGCATCAATTTTTATCTACTAATAGAAAGATGTACGTTTAAAATAGTTCCCCTCTTATTTAAACTGAAAAAAATAATTTAAAAACTATTTTTTCAGGGGGCTCTTCGGCATATAGCCAATTAGCCATCTTCTTTCTCGCCTAACGTCGAATCGATTGTTGTGCTCGAATTCTCCTGCTATTTTGCCTCAAGCACTGATCTTGGACGTTTCACATTAATTCTCTAAAAATAACTTAGTAAATTAATAAACTTATCCGACATACATTAAGACAAAAGGTCCTGTATCTACAGAGTGGCAAAAATCATTCTCACCAACAAACTCACTCCACGGTTCTCACACATTCTGTCCAGGTGCAAAAATCCTACACTGGGATTACGTCCCGGATCGTATCCGTCACCCCGGACTTGGTAGCTATTTTGTAAATAGCTTTTAATTCAAAAATTTTCTCTATCGGTCTGGATATTATAAAGTTTAAACAGTTTAAAAAATTAAAAAATAATAAAAAATTAATTAAATTAATTGTAATTGGAAAAGTTTTTACTTCAAAATATTGTACTTCAATCAAATGTTTACTTACAACGTAGTACCAAAATTTATCAAAAGTTAAAAAGATAGTTTTATTAAAATCCGAGAGGTTCATCACTTATTTGAATTTAATGAATTTTGGAACGACAAAAACCGAAATCACGTTGATGAAAAATTGTTAAATATGGTGTTTAACGAAGTTTTCATTACCATAATGTCATCATTTGTGTACGTCCATATTGAAAGATACCACTTTGTTTATATGGAGTTACGCATAAGAGCATGTTTCCAAATAAATTTCCTACATTTAGAAAAAATTGAACCATCTAGCTTCAAAAATGAGGATGTGAGACACTTTCAAAGTTCGAAGTCCGTGAAACAGCATTTCGAGAAAATCGCAATTGAAGTTTTCGTTTCAAAAAACGTTAGATTCAATTTGAAATTTAAAGATATATTTTTCCAGAAAGCTTAGTAAGAACCTAAAGATTAATGTAAGGTAGTAGTTATGTATTATAAAATTTAAAATATTAGTAAAATATCGGATTTTGTCATAAATCGACAAAGTGGTCCGTTTTGAAACATCTCTTATTTGATGGACTTCTAGTTTAAAGTTATAGAGTGATGTTCAGAATTGCATTCTTAATGAAATTACGAACAAATAAAACTAAAAAAGAACCCTGAATGTTAAAAATAAAGAAGTTATCGCACATAATTCTGAAAAAATGCTAATCTAACATACAAGTTTCGTAAAGTCCATTTTTCGAATTCTTCATTCATTTTCTCCAATAAAGAGCACTTCAATGACTTATTTTGTCAAAAGAGCGACGCCTGAAAAGTTTTATGAATTCTACTATGAAAAAAAGTGAAAAATTAGTAGTTTAGCGAAAAAACCAATTTAACCTAAATTTCGTAAAGTACACTTTTTTTAAAATTTCTTTTACTTCCCTTCGCTTCTGAGACATAATAATCGTAGTGCCAGTTGATTAAGTAAAGGTTAAAGTGTCCTACATTAAAAACCAAAAATCGTCAATTTCTACCCTCAGTTACAAAAACACGAATAACTCGGAAACTAGTACCGACAAAGTAGTCTGTTTCAATATGAACTTACACATTTTTTCTGACATTGAGCGTGTTGCTCAATGTAAAAAATGATAACATTATAATGGTGACCAGAAATTTAAGTTAAAGTCATGAACTAATACAACAAGAATTTTCCAATCCACATACAATCATTAATTATCATTCTACTAATGTATAAGAAATTTATTGCATATAAATTCACCAATTCCTAATTAGCTACACAAACATTATTTACCATTCTACTGATGTATAAAAAATACCTGTATATAGTCGAATTTGAAGAATTGCGGGCCAAACTTCTGTCGCGAATCCTGCTTGAAAATAACTAACAACTTTCACCACCACCACAGACAAAATGCTAATATTTAAAGCAAGCTTGAAAACCACTTATACCAAAGGGAATTCAAATTAATTCAAGAGAATTAAAAAATTTATGTACATCACCTGAAATTAGTAGTAATTAACCCATCGTCAAAAATTCTATTATTGAGAGAGAGAGAGAGAGAGAATATTAATTTTAAATAAAAATTGTATTTCTTGGTCTATTCTATAAAACTCATTAAAATCAGAGTCAATTATTGTTTATATTGATTGGAAGTTGATTATAAATTTTCCATTATTCTTAACGTTTAATTTATTAATTTTGTAAATTGTACGTAACAACAAAAAAGAATGAAGAAAAGCCTAGGATGCCCTAAGCTAAGAAATGGTCTCCCACTCACTGGTAAGAATAAAAATTCCACCAGTGGTCACCATGTGATTTGCAAGCAATAAATTACAACCTGCCTCCGTATCAGTTCGGACCTTTCGTCCTGTGACATGATGGATTTAGGTGGGACTTAAAACCTACTCACCGTCGCGGATTCCCTCGTCGGAGCGATGGCAGCATAGCCTCTCCTGGGCCAGTCCTTCCTGTCATCCTGACCCTCAATCTGAAAAAGGAAAATAGTACTATTAGCAAGAATTATAATTTGTTATAAATATTTTATAGAGAAGCCTGTAAAATTTACAGAAGTTTCTGTCAGGTTAAGGTTAAAGGATTCTCTCGAAAGTTACATATTAACATTATTGTTACTGAAACTGTAAATGTTACAGAAAAAAGTACTGTCTCTATTTTAGCAGATAGTAGATTTTTCCGTGTAATAATGATTTTAATGATATCAAATATAAGAAAACGATCTAAAATTATAAAAAGTCGATCACAAAGGGTTCTTCTTGATTTTTCCATGTAGTAATGATTTTTATGATATCAAATATAAAAAAACGATCTAAAATTATAAGACATCGATCACAAAGGGTTTTTCTTTCTAATAATACATTATTCTTCAAGATATTATGTAACGTACTAATTAGAAGACTATCTCAAAGCTGCTCTTTATTCACTTAAAATATATGTTTATTGCAGCAAGTTGGCTTCAAAAGTGGAAAAGGCTCTCTCACTTTTTAAGTTACTTTTCTATTCAGTTTTCCCTTTGACCTTTATATTTACCTTCATTCTAGCTATAATATTGTCGCTCTCTTTTTCTCGTCATTCAACTGATTATCACAAAAGCTTCCTCTACTTTGAACAACCTCATTACGTGTTTCTGACGACTCTGTTCCATAACATTCTATTAAAACGTGCATAGCTCCACAGTATGTAACTTATGTGCGGTTATTTTGGTCTGTGTGATAACCATGTGCGTGTATTGTACGTGCTTAGAAGGTGGTGATACGCGATAAGCTGGTGGAACGATATGAGGGGTGAAAAGGGTTGAAAAGGGGTGACGAAAGAGAGAAATTCTCTAAGCCTGTTCGTGTTGGCATAAGAGCAAGTATGCGTGTACGAGGGCGCAAGTCCTGGAAGGGATTTAGCAAAGTCCGACCATAAAGAGTAAATTACGATGCCGGTCTCGCTTCACAGTTTTACGCCATCCGTGCTCTGCGCAGCGGTCACAGAAAATATATATGCACTGCGCTTTTCGGCTCTATCCGGGTCAAATAAACTGGAATGTAGGTATATACATATATATTTAACACGCACATATATATTTAACTAAAAACGAAACTGGCACAAAGGAGCGGGACCACGAACATTTGCATACGGGTACATGCAATGAAGGCCTGCCATGGACCGTTTCAGAGGTGTCCGGTAGCTGCTAACTTTGCGCACCATCTCGAGCGTACAAAAGCACGTTTTCGAAATCCTCTATTCTACTCTACTAACTACTGAGAGAACTAGAATCACTCTTGTTTCACAAAACCGAGCTAATCTATTCTGAGGAGGGCTTTCAATGGTTCTAAAAACAAAGCAGTTTGTTCGAAGCAGAATGGATGGAAATTAAAAGAGAACTTTGATACCTAATTTTGCAAGGAGTCCAAGACTCAGTTTTGTACTTTTTGTCCAGCTCTGTTCCATGTAATCAAGTTTCCAGCAATTCCTCATTACACGAAAACTAATATTCACGTAATCCAAGTTGAATATCTCTGTTTCTATCTGAACTTGCTCATTACACAGAAAAGTGGCATGTCTCTCTAAAACTTCGATGACGAATGTCAGGAACAGAACACAGTAACTCAAGAAGGGTCACCTTGATTGAGTTGTAACCGCAGCTAAGTCCATGGTTCTGTAGGATTAGATTGAAAGAGCAGGTGGGGTGCAAAGGGGTGGTAACCATTAAACTTGAAATTAACAGATAATTAATATGCAACCTAGCCCCTTTACTCGACGCCCCACACACCATGAAACTAAGTCAATACGTAATGCAATTACTTGACAAGTGGATGGGGGATGCAGCCTCTGCTCTCCAAGTGCATCAGCGTTGCCGTTAACGTCCCGTTCAACTCGCTTGTGCATGTGCTTGTGTGTTATCTAACCAGATTGTCTATGTGAGAACATGAGAGTGAATTTTTGCACACACGTAGCTGGCGTGCCCTTTATTATGCGAGAAACGTGTTTAACTTTAGTGAACCAAATAACCCTACTCTCGAAACTCTGTGCGTAAGCGTATTTTGAAAAGCAGTGTTTTGCTACCTAACTTTGCAGGATGATGATTCAGTAATTGGAATTGGGTGTGTAGAACTTATTCCTTGTGGCTCAAATGTTTACTGATTAACTACAGCAGTAAAATTTCAACTTTGCGTGAGACTAACACAAATCCATGCACACAAATGTTTAACACACATCTATGCAAAGAAATGTGTAACACACATTGATTCACTTAAATGTGCATTACTTATTTATTCCAGATGTTAGTTACACAAATGTGCAGCATATACATTTATTTATGCAAATCTGCATAACATATTTATGTGTCTAAGTAAATATTTGTAAATATTTACACAAATGTTTAGCGCACATTTACTCATAGAAATGTGCAGCATAAAGTGATTATGTGATTCACATAAATGTATATTACAAATTTATTCACAATGGGTAACTCATGCATTTATTTACACAAATATGCATGCATGCAATTATTAGCACTTTTATTTTTTCAATTGTGAATATCTGAACCACAGAAACAAACATACTTCATGCAAAGAATATGTAATGTTCAATTTGGCCAAACTTTTTTCTATTATAGAAAGTGACGCGTATAAATTAAAACTGTGAATTTGTGAGTCCTATCTCGGAATTACATGTGCATTACGAAATTTATAAAATACATTAATTTATTTCTACTTCAAATATTATCAGAATGTACACATTGCAGGGAAAATACAATTGATTCAATGTATTTTATATAAAATACATTTGAGAATTATGTATTTTAACTGAAATACATCCTAAATTACACTCGTCGTTGACTAGAGGACCGGTGAATAGAGGACCAGCTTCATGGTCGTTCACGCTTCACTGATTCTGTCTCTCCCCCCCCCCTCCCCGAGCGTCCCTTGACCGGCCTACATCGCTCGGGCAGTCAGGGCCGCCAGACGTTGTTTACATCA